>JAXCGZ010009141.1:2500-10992 GCA_037179515.1 Halocaridina rubra
TTGCAAATTGTTCTATAGTGGAGCAAATGAGGAAGGGAGGAATGGTGTAGAAATAATACTATCCAAATACCTGAAGGAAAGCTTACTTGGTGTGAATAGAAAGAGTGACAGAATCATGAGTTTAAAGCTGGGACTGGGAGAAACGGTAGTAAATGTGGTATGTGCCTATGCCCCACAATATGGTCGTACTGTGGAGGTGAAGGATGCATTTTGGGAGGAGTTGGACCAGGAGCTTAGAACAATTCCTAAAAGGGAGAGGGTACTTTTGGGAGGAGATCTAAATGGCCACTTGGGAATTGGAGGGCTGGGATAGGTAGAGTTCATGGGGGCTTGGGGTGGGCGAGAGAAATGAGGGGGGAGAGAGAGTGATTGATTTTGCAGTGGCATTTGATCTGGCATTGGTCAACACATTCTTTGAGAAAAAGGAAAACAGATTGATTACATACAGTAGTGATGGAAGGGAGAGCCAGATAGATTTATTATTGTGTAGGAGAAACCATCTGAAGGAGATTAGCAACTGTAAAGTAATAAATGGGGAGAGTGTAGCAGTGCAACATAGGCTAGTAGTAAGTAATTGCAGGCTCAGGAAATGTAGGAAAAGTAAGAAGTCGAGGATGGACCCAAAGATAAAGTGGGGGAGATTGAAAGATGCAGAGCTGAGAGCTATGTTTAAGGGAAGAGGGTTGGAAGCAATAAGGTTGCATGAAGATGTACAAGAATGATGAACAGAGAATAGTAAGGTGATTTGGAGAGTTGGTGAGGAGGTACTTGGAAAATCATCAGAAAGGAAACCCCCAAATGATAAAGAGTCATGGTGGTTGAATGAGGAAGTGCAAGAATGGGTGAAGAACAAGAAAGAAGCTAAGAAAAAGGCAGATTTATCAGGCTTGGAGCAGGATAAAGAAGAGTACAAGCAGACAAAGAAGGAGACAAGGAGAGCCTTAGCAAAAGCAAAGGCAGAGAAATTGAATGAAGTCTATGAAGAGCTGAATATACCAGAATGAGAGAAGAAAATATGGCGAATTGCCAGGCCCGAGATGCTGCAACCAAGGACTTGACCCAAGTTAGACAAATAAAGGATAACTATGGAGTATTTCTAGTAGAGAAGGATGAAATAAAAAGCAGATGGGAAACTTATTTTGAAGGATTACTAAATGAAGAGAACCCAAGAGCAGTATTTGAAGATGGACTTCCAAATGAAGCAGTTACAACAACAGTGGCTAGAAGAGAGGTAGAGCGGGCATTAAGGAAAATGAAAAATGGAAAGGCAGCAGGACCTGATAAGATGCCAGTGGAGGTATGGAAGAGTGTTGGAGAGGAAGGCATAGATATCTTGTGGGACTTAATGCAAAAGATTTTTAGTCAGGAAAAGATGCCAGAGGAATGGAGAGGATGCTTAATCATCCCAATCTATAAAGGGAAGGGAGACATTCAGGAGTGTGGAAACTATAGAGGTATAAAGTTGTTAAGTCATACTATGAAGATATGGGAGAAGATCATGGAGAGGAGACTCAGAGAGGTAACGACAATTGGGGATGAATAGTTTGGCTCCATGCCTGGAAGAGGAACAGTGGATGCCATATTTGCCTTGAGACAAATGATGGAAAAGCATATGGAGAAACAGAAAGGACTGCATATGGTCTTTATTGACCTGGAAAAGGCATATGATCAAGTACCACGTCAAGAGGTGTGGAGGTGTATTAGAGAAAAGGGAGTCCCCGAGAAATATGTAAAAATCATCCAAGATATGTATGAGAGGGCAGAGGCAAATGTTAAGAGCAGTGTGGGCTTGATGAAAACTCTCTCAGTAAATGTTGGTCTGCATCAAGGGTCTGCTTTGAGTCCATATCTGTTTGATCTGGTCTTGGATGTAGTAACCCAGGGTATTAGAGATCAGTCTCCATGGTGTATGCTCTTTGCAGATGACATTGTACTGTGTAGCAACAGACGAGAGGTAGTGGAGGAGAAGCTTGAGGAGTGGAGAAGAGTGATGGAGGATAGAGGACTGAAAATTAGCAGGAAGAAGACAGAGTACTTGAGGTTGAGAAATGACGAGGATGGGGAGGTCAATTTGCAGGGAAAGGTGTTGAAAAGAGTTGAAAAGTTCAAGTATTTGGGGTCAACAGTAGCAGAGGATGGTGACCTAGAGTCAGAAATAACCCACAGATTACAAGTGGGATGGAAGAACTGGAAGATAGTGTCTGGGGTGCTGTGCGACAGGAGAATAGGGATTAAGTTGAGGGGTAAAGTGCATAAGACAGTTGTGAGACCTGCGATGATGTATGGAGCAGAGACATGGGCAATAAAGAGGACACAGGAGAAAAAACTGGATGTGGCAGAGATGAGGATGTTGAGATGGATGTGTGGTGTGACAAGAAGCGATAAGATCAGAAACGAGGTAATTAGAGGTACCTCAAAAGTTAGAGAAATATCAGATAAGATACAAGAAAGTAGACTAAGATGGTATGGTCATGTCGTTAGGAGGATGAACAGTATGTTGGGAAGAGGGTGATGGAAATGGATATACAGGGTAGGAAAAGGAGAGGAAGACCAAAGCGTAGGTGCATGGATTGCATCAATGACGACCTGAGGTCTAAAGGTTTGTTGGGTGATGAGGTATGGGACAGAAACAAATGGAGAAAACTGGCCACAAACATCGACCCCACATAAAATGATTCTACCCTTCACTTTTCCTCTGCCTTTTCTTCACAACCTTCATCTGTTACTCGTAATCAATCTCGTATCACTCTTTCTTCTACTCTTAACTCCGATTTGCAGAGAGTATCTGAATGGGGCACTCAAAATTTAGTTAAATTCAATGCCTCCAAGACACAGTTTCTGGCTATCTCTTTATCTTATTCTCCTCCTGATAACCCTATTGTCTTCGAAACTAATGAAATTTACCCTCTTAACTCTATCAATATATTAGGAATCCGTATAGCCTCTAACTTGACTTGGAGGAATCACATAATCAAAATTTCTAAATCTTCATCCAAAATATTGGGGGGTTTGTTTCGTTTTCGTAATTACTTTTCCTCATTGCAGTTACTTAAAATTTACAAAGGTCTTATCTGCCCCTGCTTAGAATACTGCTCACATATCTGGGGTGCTTCTTTACTTATCTTCTTGATAGGGTTGAATCTAAGGCAGTCAGACTCATTAATGATCCTTCTCTTACTTCTAACCTGGATTCTCTCTCTCTTCACCGTAAGGTATCTTCCCTTACGCTTTTCTATCGCTACTACTTCCATCGCTGCTCTGATGAGTTGGCGAGTTGCATTCCTCCTCCACTGCCGAGGCTGCGTAACACTGGCCAAGCGGCCTCATCTCACAGGTACTGTGTGGTGATTTGTAGCTCGCGGATTGGTCGGTGCAGCGACTGCTTCTTCCCATCTACCCCCAGACTCTGGAACTCTCTTCCTCCTTCTGTCTTTCCTAATTCTTATGACCTTTCATCCTTTAAAAAGCAGATCTATCGTCATCTCAGAGCCTAGTCCTCCATATCTCTGGGTCCTCTTTACTTTGACTGTTTTTTTCTGTCTGTCGTTTTCCTTTGTGTGACATTACCTCATCTCTGCCTTGCCCTTAACCTTTTTCTTTTCCTTCGTCTTGGTATTTTCTCGTGCCCTGGCCTTTGTTGATGAGAGCAGTTTCTGCCTGTCCCAGTGTCACACTCTTAGAAAAAAAAAATTATAATAATAGTAATAATAATAATAATAATAATAATAATAATAATAATAATAATCTCCGCAATCATCATAAAAGGAAAATTATTGTTGCCAATAATAATAATAATAATAATAATAATAATAATAATAATAATAATAATAATAATAATAATAATAATAACAATAATAAGATCTAAGGAGAATGATTGTAATAGACATCATGAAAATAATGCAGAGGTATATTAAAACCCAGCAGAGAACTGGATATTCATTACACATATTTACTAATCCCTTCTCATCTGACAGGTCATTACACTCTCCATCTCTGTTTCTCTTTACAGCTTGATAAAGGCTGTTTTATTTTATAATTTTTTGTCCTGTTCTGGTGTCACAATAATCTTAAAAAAACAAAAATAATAATCCCCCAAAAAATCCGCAATGCACTGAATTTGCGTTAGGTGAACCGCGATATATATATATATATATATATATATATATATATATATATATATATATATATATATATATATATATATATATATATATATATATATATATATATATATATATATATATATATATATAGTAAGGAAGCCCATCAGTGAAACAAAACTTATAAAACAATGCTATATTTCGGATCCTAACTGGATCCCTTCTCAAGCACAACAAGTTGTGCTTGAGAAGGGATCCAGTTAGGATCCGAAATATAGCATTGTTTTATAAGTTTTGTTTCACTGATGGGCTTCCTTACTATTTAGTGCTGTATGCTAACAGTTTGTACTTATATATATATATATATATATATATATATATATATATATATATATATATATATATATATATATATATATATATATATATATATATATATATATAAGTATGTGATTACCTAATTGTGATTACCTAATTGTGTTTACGGGAAAGAGCCCAAAGCTCGTATCTTCCCGTCTCCTCATCGGTTCCATTTTATACTTAGTCATACTTATCATACCTGTCCTTAAAACTATGGATTGAGATAGCATTAACTACCTCCTCGCTTAGCGAATTCCAATTATCAACTATTCTTACACTGAAAAAGTATTTCCTTACATCCTGCGAAGAAGTTTTCTTACGAAGCTTCAAACTATGACCTCTAATTCTAGAGCCAGCCATATCAAAATATCGATCCCTATCCACTCTATCATAACCATGAAGGAATTTAAAGACTGTCACCATATCCCCCCTCGCTCTTCTAGCTTCGAGTGATGGTAAGTCTAATTCCCTCAGACTCTCATCATAACTGAGATTGCGTATTTCTGGCACCAGTTTCGTGGCATGTCTTTGAACTTTTTCAAGCTTAGCTATGTGCTTTTTCAAGTGCGGATTCCAAAAGGGGGCTGCATATTCGAGTTTTGGCCTCACATAGGTTACATAAATATTTCTGAACATTTCCTTGTCCATGTGCCTGAAGGCTACCCTTACATTTGATAAGAATGCATATGCTGCCCTTACTATGCCATTTATATGTATTTCTGGAGACAAATCTGCCAGTATGTTTACTCCTAGATCTCTCTCATTTTCTGTCTCTTGAAGTTGTACTCCAGCCACCGAGTAGTCAAGCTTGGGCCTTCTTGCACTTGTACCCATTCTCATTACCTTACATTTTGAAGTATTGAATTTCATTAGCCACTTTTCTGACCACTCATGCAGATTATTTAGATCCTCCTGAAGTTCTCTACCATTGTTCTCGTTTTTTACTTTCTTCACAATCTTTGCATCATCTGCAAACATATTCATGAATGAATTTACAGACTCTGGTAGGTCATTTACATATACAAGGAACAAAAGTGGCCCTAAAACTGAACCCCGTGGAACTCCACTACTAACTCTTCTCCATTCAGACACTGAGTGTCTTACTCTAACCCTCTGTTCCCTTCCTTCTAAGTAAGTTTTTATCCATTCCAAAACATTTCCACCTATTCTAGCCATTGATTGCAGCTTCCTAATAAGTCTCCCATGTGGAACAGTGTCAAACGCTTTCTGGAAGTCTAGGAATATGCAATCTGCCCAGCCCTCTCTTTCCTGTAAGATTTGGCTTACCTCATCATAAAATTCTAATAAGTTTGTTACTGTTGATCTACCTTCTCTGAAGCCATGTTGCCTCACTGACAAAAAGTTGAAGGATTCCAAGTGAAGAGAGATATGTTTCCTTAGTAGTTTCTGCATAACTTTGCAAACTATGCTGGTCAAGGAAACTGGTCTATAGTTCAGAGCCGTATCCCTCCTTCCCTTTTTGAAGATAGGTATCACATTTGCTTGTTTCCAGCATCTTGGAATCTCCCCCGACTCCAGTGACTCCTTAAATATGATACTTAGTGCCACTGATATTGTGTTTGCGCATTTTTTAAGCACATGAGGGGATATGTCATCGGGACCTGTAGCTTTATGAACATCTAAATCCATCAGCGCTTTGCATACCTCTGTGGCTGTAAGGTTGATGTATGTATGTATGTATGTATGTATGTATGTATGTATGTATGTATGTGATCACCTAATTGTGTTTACGGGAAAGAGCCCAAAGCTTGTATCTTCCCGTCTCCTGATCGGTTCCATTTTCTACTTAGTGATAATTATCATACCTGTCCTTAAAACT
Organism: Halocaridina rubra; assembly: GCA_037179515.1. NCBI lineage: Eukaryota > Metazoa > Arthropoda > Malacostraca > Decapoda > Atyidae > Halocaridina > Halocaridina rubra. The sequence goes on from JAXCGZ010009141.1 coordinate 8,801, forward strand.
ATGGATTGAGATAGCATTAACTTCCTCCTCGCTTATCCAGTTCCAGTTATCAACTATTCCTACACTGAAAAAGTATTTCCTTACATCCTGCAAAGAAGTTTTCTTACTGTTCTTGGATATTCACCCTTGAGGGTGAGCAGACCTTCCCTTGTGGCCCGCAGGTGGGGTGAGATTTTTTTGGAGTGTACGTGGTATTCACTCTTGCGGGCGAATGGGCTTTCCTGTTGGTGAGGAGGTGGGGTGAAATCTTGTTATTGTTGGTGATCGGATTTTCCTAATTGGCCCGCAGGTGAGATTGTGCAAAACTGTAAAGATAACGGAAAGCCTAAGTATTCAGTTGTGAATTATTAGTTTACATCAAACAATTTAAATGAATTCCTGTTTTGGGGGTGAGAGAGAGTTATTGCATGGTTATCTTGGTGGAGGGTATTGTCTTATAATATTTAGTAGACTGTTCATGTAGTTATCTGTTGCTAGTCTGATGATGGAGCTAGCAACATGAAGGGCATTTGGGTCTTCGCTAGATGTTGCAGGGGCACCAGTTTTCCGTCGAATTTCTGAAAAAGAATCACATTCCAGGATGTAATGTAGCAGTGGATGTGGTGAGGCTACCTGGCAAAAGGTGCATTCCCTGATGATATCCTCCACTATTTGCCAGGTGCACTTGTACCCGAGTCTCAGACGGTACACATTGAGCTCAGTGCTTCGTCGAAGGCTCTTAGGCAGGGTGATTCGCCGAAGATCAGTGGTGGCTTTGTACCACCAGGTGGATGGGGAGCCAATGTCTGTGCACAGGTTGTGTTTAGTTATTAAGGTGTTAAGGAGTGACTTGGTGGCTTTATTTTTTATCTGTTGCATCCCAGGAGACAGAGATATCTGGATTTCTGCTCTGAGAGTGGCTTGTTTGGCGGCTTGATCGGCTTCCTCATTTCCCTTGATGCCGACGTGGCTTGGAATCCAGGCAAGAGTGATGGCTTTTCCAAGGCTGGTTGTCCTGTGGTAGTGGCTGAGGATGGTGGTGATGATGCTTACATTATCTCTGAGGAGTGGCTTCTTGATGACCTGTAAGGCGCCTTTAGAGTCAGAGAGAATTAGGGCATGGTCAGCTCCTTGCTGGATGAAGAAGTCGAGGGCGTTGGCTATGGCAACAAGCTCAGTCTGGAGCGATGAGCAGGAGTTTGACAGTCTCCAGGATAGGACGTGGTTTCCAGTGGTGAAGGCGGCGGCTGAGGCTCCAGTTTCTTGATTTACTGAACCGTCAGTGTAGTAGACTTGAGAGTTTGGCCTGCTCCAGCTCTGAATTTTGTCCTTATATATGTTTTAAAGGACAAGCGGGTTTACCAAGCTTTTGGGGTTGTCAGGGAGCTCGATCTTTATGTCGAGTGGTTGGTCATTCCATGGGGGTGGGCATCTGTATTCAGGAAGCGGTGTGTCTTGTATCTTGGCTAGGATGCTCTCCCTGACTGGCAGTGCTTGCAGGCTAGCGCAGACCTTGGCTGCCCAGGTTCTAGGATGGTGGTTGGGGTGGCGATTGAGGGCTAGATGGAGATTTGTGCCAGCTAGGCATTTATGTTGGGCAGTGGTGGTTTTGGCCACAAAGAGGGTCAGTCTTTGCTGAGCTCTGAGTTTGAGTGGAATGAGTCCCGATTCCATCTGGATGTTTTCTCTCTTGGTCCACATGGGGGCTCCTAGCATGGTACGTATGGCATTGTTTTGAATTACTTCTATCTTGTCCCACTGTTGGTCTGTTAGTAGCCAGAGTGTGGGACAAGCATAGTGTATGAGGCTGCGTATGGCTTGTACATAGAAGGTTCTGAGGACATTAAATGATGCACCATCATAGAGGCCCGACATCCGACGAAGGACCGCTTGTCGCTGGCTGCACCTGTCGCGCAAGTGTTGAATTTCTGGTCCAAAGGTTAGTCTTTTGTCGATGATTACCCCCAGGTATTGGTGTTTGGTAACCCAGTCCACAGGCTCATTACCTATGACCAGATTAGTGTCTGGTCTCCGCTGGTGGATGGGAAGGGCCTTGGTTTTGCGAGCATTGATTCTGACTCCAAGGGAGATGGAGGCTTGGTGAATCTTGGTGAGGCAGCGCTGTGTCTTGTTAGAGCTTCTGTGTCCTATTGTGACAAGGGCAAATTCGTCCGCATAGTTGAAGAGTTTGGCTCCATGTGGTAGTGCGATTT
>JAXCGZ010009142.1:0-10943 GCA_037179515.1 Halocaridina rubra
GTTTTGGGTGTTTTTGAGAAAGTTGACTTTCGTTTTTGATGTTTTAGAATATTTTATGACCTCGGAATCGAACAGGAATTATGGTTGAAGAGATTGTAACAGTACTAAATAATAATAATAATAACAATAACAATAATAATTATAATTATTATTATTATTATATCAAAAACAAAATAATTCTAGTAATAATGATGATGATAATAATAATAATAATAATAATAATAATAATAATAATAATAATAATAATAATAATAATAATAATAATAATAATGAATGACTCTTTCTTTATGAAACTTTATGTAATAAATTGCTGAACTATGTACCACAGCTAAATCTTATTTTTTAATACAGACGATGTCAATGAACAAGAAAAAATTCTTAGCAATTCTTTCTCATCCAGCTTAGGCTCTTGTGTTCCAGTAGTCTAAAAAGGTAATTACTAGACTACCAGCTAGCTCCTTTGCTTACAGATGAAATAAAAATTGAAACGAGTAACAGAAATCAATGAAAGAAAGTTTTGAATAATGTATATAGTGAAAAAAATCTTGAATTGTATAAAGCATCTAAACGCCGAGGAAAGAAGTTCTTACATTCTGAAAAAGCAGAATACTCTCGAAATAAGCTTGAAAGTGCAAGAGTAAGCAAAAGTACTGCATGGGATTTTATAAACACAATTGTACCAAATAAAAATAATAACTCACATAGTGCAAATATACTTCATAAGGAAAAATCTTCTGTAAAATTTAATAATTACCTCGCAAGTGTAGGGAAAAAAATGTGTTTCAGGAAACTTGCGCTACTTGGTCATTACCTGAAAGCAACTCCAAATTAATATCTTAACTATTTCAAATTTTCCTTTTCGGCCTCAGGCAGTAAATGTAGCTACTGTTGTAAAAATTGTATTGACTGTCAAAAATAACGAGCTATTGGAGTAGATGTCATCTCATATAAATTTATAAAATACTCAATGCCTGTAACGGCCCTATATTTGACAGTAGTCACTAATACCTCTCTTGTTACAGGTGTAGTTCCTGATGTTTGGAAATGTGCTGTAGTCTGTCCTGTATATAAAGATGGCAATGCTGAAGACCCCTCAAATTACCGTCCCATTTCTTTGCTCCCTGTTTTATCTAAGGTTATGGAAGAAATGGCCTCAGACCAATCATAATAATATAGAAAAATCTTATTTCGAAAACACAACTTGGTTTTAAATGTCTCTCTTCTCAGACAGCCTTATCACAGATTACCTAAGAGATATATCGTGACAATAAGGAGATTGAAGTATCTCTTTTGGCACAATGTGACCTCTCTAAAGCTTTTGATAGTGTTTCTCACTCTCAGGTACGTCAGAAATATAAAATGCATAACAGAGATGACTTCTGGTTCTCCGGCTATTTATTGAACCTCTATCAAGCTGTCAAAATAGATTCATATACATCCCCCCAAAAAGCAGTAGAACTTGGAGTGCCACAAAGTTCTGTGCTCGGTCCTCTTCTTTTTTAATTTGCAGTATTACATTTTTGTCCTCAAATTGAAGACCATTATATAATATTGTTAACAGACCATATGCCACTTTGCAGTGCTTTTAAAAGTGTTAATCCAGCTGAGTCTGATAGACAACAAAGGCATTACCTATCTTAATAGAATATCTCGCCGATGTTAGTTATATAAGAGGTTCACATAACATTGTAGCTGACTGCCTTTCGGGACCTGCTAACACAGTTGTGCTAGATGTTTGTGATTTACCTTATATTGCGGAAGTTCAGTTTCTAGATGAAGAGACCCAGTCATACTCTGATAGGCTAAAACCTTTCCAATTACTAAATGAAGAAAAGAAAGTAATGTGTGACACATCTACACCATTCCCTAGTCCTTTTATACCAGAATCCCTACGTATGTCAATTTTTAATAGCCTACATAGCTTATCTCACCCTGGTATAAAGTCAACTCCGAAATTGGTAAAATCTAGGTATTTTTGTCCTGACATGAACCGATCCATCTGAAAATGGTGTAGAGAGTGCTTGTCGTGTCAACAGTCCAAGATTTACCGTCATACTAAGAGTGCTATAAGTAACTTTGACTTACCCTCCTCATGTTTTTCAACAGTACATCTAGATATCGTAGGTCCCCTTCTCATAGTTCAAAATCCTTCAGACCCATATAATAGTCCATATAAATATTTATTGACATACATTGATTGAGCCACTTGTTGGATAGAAGCACAACCATTAGCAGACATCACTGCACAGACTGTAGCGTAAGCTTTCATAAATGCATGGATATCGCAATTTGGAATTCCTCTCCATGTTATTACTTATCGTGATTCTCTGTTTGAGAGTTAAATGTTTAAAGAACTCTCATCAGTAGTAGGATTTCATAGGTTAAGAACAACCACTTATCCCCAATCTAATGGAATGATAGAGCGAACTCACAGAATTATCCAATCTGCTCTCATGGCTAGAAAAGAAAATTAGTTACAATCCCTACCTATTATACTTCTTGGTATTCGTAATACCCCTAATGAAAATGGATTATCCCCATTCAGTGTTGTTACTGGTACCTCGCTTTTATTACCAAAACTGATAGTAGACACAAGCAGTACTAATACTAGTGATTTAACAAACTCCTCTGTTAAGTATTTAACCAGAAATATCCACATTAGATGTAAGTGACCTAGCTAGTGGTAAGTGCCATAGTTTTCCAAAGACGTATTCCTAGAGAATTAGACACCTGTGATATTGTTTGGTTACGAGTTGAAAGAGTCAGGAAATCTTTGGAAACCCCATACTCAGGACCATATAAGGTTATCAAGCGCATGTCTAAGCATTTTCTTATACAATTGTCTGATGATGTACATAGTTGTGTTTCTCTTGATCGCTTCAAAGCAGTAATCGAACCTAATGCAATGCCTGAACCAAGTACTGTTGAACCACTAGAACTGATGATGATGATATTAACAATGATAGTGATATCCAAGGCGATGTCAATCCTGATTCTCAGAATATAGTTCCTCCTAAAGTTGCAACATCACCCTCAGGTAGAAAAAATAAGATTTAAGAATAATAACCACTATTTCTATTTTTAGCACCGCCTTTTTGGAAGGGAACTATTTTAGAGAATATATATTTCATTTATATATCCCATGTACGATATACGTTTTCTTTGTAACGAAATTTATAGTTTTCTTTTTGTCTCAGCTGTTTTTTTTTATATTATGATGAGTAAGCCCACCCCTTTTTTTTTCAATAAGATTTCGTCAGCATGGTCGATATGTAAAGAAGATAGAATTATGTTTAGAACCAAGGAATATTAATAATACTATAATCTTGAAAATTTGATAAACCCCAAATAGGATGAGTAAATAAATATTTTATGAGTAAGATATTGTGCCTAAATAGTGATAATTATTAAGTATTATATTTAAATAAAGGACCTTTTCCCTTTTTGTATTGCTTTGTAAACTTATATTTTTATTTTTTATAAATTATACAAATATTATTTTTCTGCTGCTAAAATGTTTCTAGTTTTATTCTTTTGGTTGCAGAGTTTTTAAATTATGTTCTGGTTTATATTAATAAATTTGTAAAATGTTCAAAGCTATCCCTCAATCCACCCTCTACACACACACACACACACACACACACACACACACACACATACATATATATATATATATATATATATATATATATATATATATATATATATATATATATATATATATATATATATATATATATATTTATCAATCTACCTTGGCTGTTTCCCCTTTTATTGGGGGGTAGCCGACATCAAAGAAAGAAAACAATAAGGGGATTGCTTTGCTCTATGGGCAATAACGAGGGAGCTAGGGACCGTTCAGACAGCACTGCTGGAGTGCCACAGCCTATCCTCCCGACTCTTCCACAACCTGTGGCGCTTCACAACTGCCAACTCCTACTGCCCCTACCACAGGGCTACCTCTGTAAGATGCAGCCCCGTGGTAACAGCAGATGCCCATCAGAGCTGCGTCACAATCGCTTGCCACTCATTCCTATTCTTAGCATGCTCGCTTGCTTTCCTCACATCCATCCTCCTATCATTCAGAGCTCTCCTTACTCCATTCATCCATCCAAACCTAGGCCCCCCTCTAGCATTTCTCCCATCAACTCTTGCATTCATCACCTTTTTCAGCAGCCTTTCATCATCCATCCTTTCCACATGGCCAAACCATCTCAGAACATGCATATGTACTCTGTCTGCAATTTCTATCCTCACACCCATTCTTGCTCTTACCACTTCGTTCCTAACCCTATCCAACCGAGATACACCAATCATACTACTCAGGTATTTCATCTCACACACATTTAGGTTCCATCTCTCACTTACTTTCATACCCCATAACCCTGATCCATACATCACAGTTGGCACAACCACTTTCTCATACAAAACTTTCTATTCTTCATCACGCCTTTCAACGCACCCAACGCTTTACATCTTTCATTCACTCTGTGGCACACATCTGCTTACACTCCTTCATTTGCAGCTATAACCGAGCCTAAATACTTAAAATTATCAACTTCCTCAAGTGTCTCTCCATGCAACATAACATTCTATCCAGCACCATCCTCATTTCTTGTACACCTCATACCCTTACTCTTTCCCACATTCACTCGCAACTTCCTTCTTTCACACACCATTCCAAATTCTGACACTTACTGACACAGCATTTCCTCTGAATCTGCCACCACCACAGTATCATCTGCAAACAGCAACTGATTCAGCTCCCACTCATTATCATCCCCATCTACTATTCTCAAACCTCGACCACTCACTCGCTCATTCACCTCTCTTACAACTCCATCAATATACAAACTGAACAGCCATGGTGACATCACACATCCCTGTCTCAGTCTCACACTCACTGGAAACCACTCACTCACTTCATTCCCTACCCTAACATAAGCTCTACTCCCTTCATACAAACTCTTCACTGCATGCAACTATTTACCATTAATTCCGTATAATCTCTTAACATTCCACATTGCCTCTCTATCAACTCTATCCTACGCTTTCTCCAGATCCAAAAATGTAAAATACACATCTTTACCCTTTGCTAAATATTTCTCACATAACTGCCTAACTATTACTCTACCACTTCTAAAACCACTCTGCACTTCCGCGATCACATTTTCTGTCTTATCCCTAATCCTATTAACCGGTATCCTACCATACACTTTTCCTACCACACTCAACAAATTTATACCCCTAAAATTACTGAATTCATACATATCTTCCTTACCTTTGTATAGGGGCACTATACAAGCAATCACCCATTCCACTGGCACCATTGACAACATAAAGCATATATTAAATGCAGTCACATTCCCTTCTTTCAACATATCCGCTCTCACACCATCCATTCCAAGTGCTTTACCTGCTTTCTCTTCATACAATGCCCTTTTCACCTCCTCTCTTGTAATCTCTCTCTCATTTTCATCCCCTATTACTGGCACTTGAACACCCTCCACTGCCACTATAGCTGCCTCTCTATCTTACTCAACATTCAGCAAGCACTCAAAATATTCTGCCCATCATTTCCTTGCATCGTTCCTTCTTAACATCTGTCCATTCACATCTTTCACTGTCTTTTTATTCTCCTCATATGACCTACTAAAATCCTGTCCCCACCTAACATTCGCCAACCTCTTCTCTTCCTCTACCTTCCGCTTGGTATTCACATTTTTTAACTATATCTTTCATACTTCTCCCTACTTTTACACTGCACCCATTCCTCAAAAGCCCTCTTTTTCTCTTCCACCTTCATTTTCACCACCATCATTCCACCACTCGCTGCCCCTCCTCATGCCACCTCCAACAAACCTCTTTCCACACACATCACTTGCATGCCCCACAAAACATTCTTTCATCAACCCCCATTCCTTCTCTAACTCCCCAACTTCTCTTTCTTTCACCCTGTCATATGCCACTCTCAACCTGTCGTGATATTCCTGTCTCTTCTCTAGCTTTTTCAACTCTTCCACCTTCACTATTTCCCTTCTACATCCCCCCCCCACTCTATTTCCCCACTCTTTTGCTACTACCACTTTTGTTTCAAGAAAAAAATGATCAGACATCCCAGCAGCCACACCCCTAAATGCATGCACATCTTTCATTCTACCAATCATGCTCTTTGCTACCAACACATAATCCATCAATGCTCTTTCTTTCACTCTTCCATTTGCCACTTTCATCCATGTATATTTATTTATTAACTTCTTGAAAAAACTATTACCTATCACCAACTCTTGCTCCACACACATATCTAACAGTCTCTCACCACTCTCATTCCCACCAGGTACCATGACCCACTCTGGCATTCAAGTCACCCAACACAACTACATAGTTCCTTCTACTCAGACCATCCACACACCTAGTTAACTCATTCCAGAATTCATCCAGCTCTTCCTCACTTCTCTTACATCCTGGCCCATACGCACTAACAAAAGCCCAACATTCCCTATCTATCCTAGCCCTAACCCACATCAGCCTAGATGACACTTCTTTCCATTCCACTACCTTATTTACCATCTATTCACTCAGCAATAATGCCACACCTTCTCTCGCTCTCCCCCTTTTAACCCCCGACACCCTACCCGTCACATCACCAAATGCCACTTCTCCTTTTCTTTTCATCTTCGTCTCACACAATGCCAATACATCCATCCTCCTCCTACCAAACATATATCTAATCTCACATCTTTTGCTCTCTATCGTACTACAACCACGCATATTTAGACACCCCAAAACTAGAGTTTGGGGAGAAGTTATTCTCCCCTCTACTCCCATTCTTCTTTAATGTCTCGCAGGAAGTTAATACAAGGAAGGGAATTCCCAGTACCCACGCCCCGTCCACTTTTAGTCGCCTGTTACGACACGCAGGAAATACGTTGGGATTATTCTTTGATGCTGTGCCCGCCACCACAGGGCACAGTATATATATATATATATATATATATATATATATATATATATATATATATATATATATATATATATATATATATATATATATATATAATACATACATACATACATACATACATACATACATACATACATACATACATACATACATACATACATACATACATACATACATACATACATACATACATACATACATACATACATACATACATACATACATACATACATACATACATACATACATACATACATACATACATACATACATACATACATACATACATACATACATACATACATACATACATACATACATACATACATACATACATACATATATATATATACGCCTTGTTCCTTTTATCCGCAATTTTTTTATCCGCGAAATTGCAATAACGCCCCAAAAAAATAATAGCAAAAAATTTTGAATTTCGCGAATAACGGAAAAAAAAATAATAATAATAAATAAAAAAAAAAATAAATAAAAAATAAATTAATAGTAAATAAGCGCCCACAGACGCTTCATTCACGAGTACAAAGAGGATTACGATAAGAAAAGATCATCATCATTATACATTATATATACACCCACCCTACCTCTGTCATATGTCTATCTAATCTACATTTGAAGGTTTCTAAGGTATTGGCATTTATTATCCTACGTGTTAATCCCTTTAAACCATTTATACACCTCAGTCATATCCCCCCTAACTCTGCACCTTTCTAGAGAATGTAGATTAAGTTTTTTTAATCTGTCATATGGTAGATTTAGGCATTGCATAATTATTTTTTTTTCGTTTTTTAGTCTTGCTTTGGTTATTTATATTTTTTATTTTATCTTTGTTTACATTTGCAGATAGAGGTTCGTTCTCCTGCATCCTCCTCCTCTTCTATCACATAAGTTACTTGCTAATGGCCACCATGCATGTCCCAGTGTACTGTATGACTGTTGGCCATTGCATAATAGAGTACAGTACAATAATGTATGTTAATTTCTAGCTGTAAAGTGAATATGAATATATTTTGTATACTCTTAAAAATAGATACAGGGCTTTCTGCTTTGCTATACAGTAATAAAATATTTTTTTTACTTATCTTATATCTTTGGCATGGTGTTTCTATGTAAGGTTAGGAACGTATCTATGCTTTTATCATTGTTTCCTATGGAAAATGACTCATTTTTTCACGCGATTTTCCATTTACCCGACACTTCTGAGAACCTATCTAGGCGTTATTCTGAGAACTAGGTGTGATTACCTAATTGTGCTTACGGGAAAGAGCCCAAAGCTCGTATCTTCCCGTCTCCTCATCGATTCCATTTTCTACTTAGTGATACTTATCATACCTGTCCTTAAAACTATTGATTGAGATAGCATTAACTACCTCCTCGCTTAGCTAATTCCAATTATGAACTACTCTTACACTGAAAAAGTATTTCCTTACATCCTGCAAAGAAGTTTTCTTACGAAGCTTTAAACTATGACCTCTAGTTCTAGAGCCAGCCATATCAAAATATCGATCCCTATCCACTCTATCATAACCATGAAGGAATTTAAAGACTGTCACCATATCCCTCCCAATCTTCTAGGATCAAGTGATGGTAAATCTAATTCCCTCAGCCTCTCATCATAACTGAGATTACGTATTTCTGGCACAAGTTTTGTGGCATGTCTTTGAACTTTTTCAAGCTTAGTTACATGCTTTTTCAAGTGCGGATTCCAAAAGGGGGCTGCATATCCGAGTTTTGGCCTCACATAGGTTACATAAATATTTCTGAACATATCCTTGTCCATGTGCCTGAAGACTACCCTTACATTTGATAAGAATGCATATGCTGCCCTTACTATACCATTTATATGTATTTCTGGAGACAAATCTGCTAGTATGTTTACTCCTAGGTCTCTCTCATTTTCTGTCTCTTGAAGTTGTACTCCAGCCACAGAGTAATCAAGCTTGGGCCTTCTTGCACTTGTACCCATCTCATTACTTTACATTTTGAAGTACTGAATTTCATTAGCCACTTTTCTGACCACTCGTACAGACTATTTAGATCTTCCTGAAGTTCTCTACCATTGTTCTCGTTTCCTACTTTCTTCACAATCTTTGCATTTTCTGCAAACATATTCATGAATGAATTTACAGACTCTGGTAGGTCATTTACATATACAAGGAACAAAAGTGGCCCTAAAACTGAACCCTGTGGAACTCCACTACTAACTCTTCTCCATTCAGACACTGAGTGTCTTACTCTAACCCTTTGTTCCCTTCCTTCTAAGTAAGTTTTTATCCATTCCTAGACATTTCCACCTATTCTAGCCATTGCTTGCAGCTTCCTAATAAGTCTCCCATGTGGAACAGTGTCAAATGCTTTCTGGAAGTCTAGGAATATGCAATCTGCCCAGCCCTCTCTTTCCTGTAAGATTCGGCTTACCTCATAAAATTCTAATAAGTTTGTTATTGTTGATCTACCTTCTCTGAAGCCATGTTGCCTCACTGACAAAAAGTTGAAGGATTCCAAGTGAAGAGAGATATGTTTCCTTAGTAGTTTCTCCATAACTTTGCAAACTATGCTGGTCAAGGAAACTGGTCTATAGTTCAGAGCCGTATCCCTCCTTCCCTTTTTGAAGATAGGTATCACATTTGCTTGTTTCCAGCATCTTGGAATCTCCCCTGATTCCAGTGACTTTTTAAATATGATACTTAGTGCCAATGATATTGAGTTTGCACATTTTTTAAAGCTACAGGACCTGTAGCTTTATAAACATCTAACTCCATCAGCGCTTTGTATACCTCTGTGGCCGTAAGGTTGATGTTCTCTAATACCCGCCCTTGAGCTTCTATCTCTGCAAACTGAGGGGGTGGGGTATTTTCTACTGTAAATACTGATTTAATCTCCTTGTTCAATTCTTTGCAGATCTCTTCATCCGTCTCAGTTATGCTTCCATCCTCTCTCTTAATCCTTAAAACCTATTCTTTTACCTTCAGCTTTCCTCTGATAAAGCTGTGGAAAAGCTTGGATTTTCTTTAGCCTTCTTGGTGATGTCCCTCTCATAGTCTCTCTCTGCCTTTCTTCTTTTACTTAGGTAGTCATTTCTTGGTCTTTTGTAGGTTTGCCAGGCATTTATGTTTTTTCTCCTCCTATTCCTTTTCCAGCATTTGTCTCTCCACTCATTAGCTCTTTTACACTCATTATCGAACCATTTCTCTCTGGCATGAATTACACCTACTTTGGTGAAAGATATGCAGCAATCTACTATCTTCCCATATTTCTCACAAAAGATGCCATACACTTCATGTACAGATTTGTTGTAAAATAAGGTTCTCCAGTCAATAACTGCAAAAGGCTCATTCATTTTGATGTAATCTCCTTTCGGATAGTTCCTCCTCATGTCCTCAGTGCCACTACTCTCAGGCAGAATATCTTCAATGATATACTCCATCAACAACACACAGTGGTCACTCCAATTGGTGGTTCATACTCAATTTTTTCAATATCCAACACATTATCTGTAAATACTAAATCAAGTAGTGATGGCTCATCCCCACCCCTGGCCCTCGCTGGTTCCATTGCATGTTGGTGTAGGAAATTCCCTTGTACGCAATCTAGGAATCTTGCCCCGAATGAGTCCTCACCACTGTGTGGGTCAAGATTTATCCAATCTATCTCTTTATGTTTAAAATCTCCCATAATCAAAATCCTATAATTTCTCGCCCGTGCCATGTTAACAACTGAGTTTATGACTTCAATAGTACTTATATGACTTTCCTCATAAACTTTTAGCCTATTCTGGTTCCTTGGTGGGTTATATACAACAGTTATTATAATATAATATTATAGTATATGGAATATTTCTCTACTGTTATCCATATTAATATCATACATTATTTATATTTTCACCATATACGTTAGAAGCAAATAAACAATACAAAAATGTATTACAATGATTCTCATATTTTACTATACTAAATATATT
>JAXCGZ010009144.1:0-2500 GCA_037179515.1 Halocaridina rubra
TAGCTCTTCGTCTTGTGAGGGGCTGATGGACGATCGAGGTCTTCGTCAACACCATTCATGATTATTTTGAATAGTTCCATCCGCTTCAAACTTATCTCTAACGCGAGTGATGGTGAGTCGTGTTGATAAACCTGTTTGAAACATCCTTTTAAACTCTCTTTGGACTTCAGTTACGTTCTAGCACTTCCAGTACCAATTTAAGATAAATTTTCTTAGTGGCAAAACTTAGTCTTGCTTGAGTCATTACTTCAATAGCGTGAGTTATAATAACATAATACGTAAACATATTTTTGACACATCATATATATATATATATATATATATATATATATATATATATATATATATATATATATATATATATATATATATATATATATATATATATATATATATATATATATATATTGGAAATAAAGAAAGAACAGTGACTAAGAAATTTGTACATTTTAAAATAAATTATTTTTACACAAAAATATTTCCATCTGGCTCAAAGCCATCTAATTTACGTTTGTTATAAATGATTTTGCTTACAGGCACATGAAAGCATGATACAAATGTGTGTGTATATATATATATATATATATATATATATATATATATATATATATATATATATATATAGTAACTATAACTTTAAATAAAGAAACAAAGATATATAGGAATTAAAATTTGTTAATAATCAAATACCAAAATAAAAAAAATCTAAATGAAAACTAAACAATTATAATTATATTCTTAAAAATATCTTAACTCAAAGAATGACATTTAAATAAAAAATAATATATAGAAATGTAAAAATACATAAATAAATAAATAAATAAATATAATAAAAGGCTCTTCAATGCAGCCGTATTCTATACAGACTCAAATAATAAAAGGAATTAGATAAATGAATAAATTAATTATCATGTATGTAATTAATAAATAATAAATAATGAAAAAAATAAACAGGCAAAAAAAGTGTTTCAAGACAGTAACACTAAATCGTTATTTATTTATAATTTAATTATTAATTAATCAATTAATTTACTCATTAATTTTAGAATATATTCATCCCATCATGTAATTCTTCAGTGAGTGACTTCATTACACAATACATTTGGACGTAATGTAATAAAACGGACGAAGTATAATTAAGGGATTATGTACACAACCTTAATTTCTATGGGTTAATAACCTTTATAATGAATCAAGAGCTTTTAATTTATTGTGTTCCGATTTTACGTCACGGACTCCCTTTTCAACCAAGGGCTAGGACGGTTGCCTTTTTGCGATGGACTTGTTTTGGCATATGTAATCGTTAACCTGAGTGCATGCCCTTGCTAACCTCAGACCGTGACGGGGCGCGAACCTTCGACCTGACGCCTCAGAGTCGCGAACGCTACCGGTTGAACCACGGTGACTACTTTTTTCATTTATTATAGAATTGATTATTATATGTTTCACTGCTTTTATGAATTATATGCACACACGCATACACACACATACGTGTACATATATATTTCTTGGCAAGGAGACAAGTGTTATATATGGAATAAAAATTACGGTTAGATGCTCTTCCTGGCGTCAACTCTACTAACAGACCCACGACTGGGACCGACATCAACATTAATGGCTTACTCCTCCAGGGACCGGAATATATGGCATATTCCCCATAAGGGAGGTGGCTGAGTCAAAGCAATATATCTTGACTCGTTGCGTTAAGCAACTGTATCACAGAAGTTATAGGAGAAGAGAGAGACCACTCAGCTACCTGCCAGAAAGAGTTATGGATTGAACACCCTCTACCGAATGCCTATGTTCATCTAACTCTTCCTAAACTAACTTGAGGATTATGTCCGCGCTTAATTCAAATAATTTCTGTATAGTCATTTACATTGATCAAATAAACATATTATTATATATGAACACATGAAACATATCATTAGCCCTCGTCGGAGTTCGAACCGAGAACACATGATCAGACTTCGAAGGCGCACTTGACCACTCTAAGTGAACATATTGAGAATATCAGCTATAAATTTTCCTTTAAGAATCATTTCAAAAAGTAAAAATAAAACCCCCCCAGAAATATAAATAAACGTACACAGAAACAAAAACATATCAAAACAAGCACAAAAGAAAGTTATTATAGATAGTCAAAACTAGAGAACATAACAAAAATAATATAGAAAATGTAAATGAAAACAAAGACTAAACAAATAAAAAATTACATCATTCAGTATACTCAAGCAAGAACAAAACCCACCATTTCAATACAAAATAAGAAAAAACAAACAAAAAACAAATAGCATATATAATAACAACAATTAAATTTAGATCGAAAAAAAAACAAGAAAAGGATTGAACAATTCAAACAAATACGTCCTTCAGCCAATTCAAATAAGAAAAATAAAACCTTTTGAATTTATATTAAAGATAATATATATAAAACAAGAAATTAAAATGACTGTTCCATCCCAAAGTAAGAAGAAGAAGAAGAAGAAGAGAGAAGAAG
>JAXCGZ010009144.1:7500-10852 GCA_037179515.1 Halocaridina rubra
GATATCTTTACAAACTCAATAATACTGGAAGTTGCAAACTATGACTAGGATTATATATTATTATTTGGAAATGTCACAATATGTTTTGGGGTTAGAGAGAACACAGGAGCGATTCCCCGTCTCCTATCTCCTCTTATTAGGGATGCGAAAAGCATTAAGATCGGCATATGCATGGCAAATTGCGCTTAGTGAGAAATCATGAGTAATTTCCCTTTTTCCTTTGTATAGTAGATACCTCAGCATGAAGACGGGTATAGGCATCTATCCTTCGGTTTGGAGAGAAATTAGGTGTAGTTCACCTTCTTCTTCCCTATATACGCATCCCTTTCTGTGGTATGTGAGAGAACAAGAGTGGTTCCCCGTCTCTTCTCCATATTATTTAGGTGAGAAGAGCTTTCCGACAGCTATCTGCATCCCTTCTTGTGTGTAGGAGAGTAAATAAAGTAGCTCCCAGTTGCTTAATTATTTCTGAGGGAAGCAGACAATCCTTACATCTGATTGGAGAGAAACTTGACTCTTCTTCTCCCTTCCTCTTCCACTGAGGTGAGCCGAAACATCAGGACACAGTATCCCTATTCTCAGTTGGGTTTTAAAGTTATCTACCAATTTTGAGATATTTTTCATTTTATCTACTAAGTCGACAGGGCTTAGAAGACTTTCCATCCACCAGAGTAGAGGAGGGAGGGCAGATAAGACCTTTGGGACAAATATTTCTTTTAGCATAAGCTTGGTAGACTAAAGTCTGTCACTCTGAAGATCAGTCGTTCCTGGATCCATATTCGGTTTCAATTCCTGAAGAACAGGTATCCACCAGTGGCTTGTTACGTCTATTCTGTCTTCTAGTTTTGATCCACGACTCCTTAGTTTATACAGTGAGAAGAGCCCTCAACAAAGGGCTTCTCCTTTAAAAAGCCATCCGAAAGACGCGCTTATTAGAGGCTTCGTGTGTTGGTCAGAGATTCGTTATTCTACATATTGGGTAGTAGCCCTTAACAGAAGGCTTCCCTCATCCACCACTCAAGGGACCTGTCTGGTATGGATGATCCCCTCACTGGGTGCGAAATATATAATACCTATATCTCCAATTTCATGAATGAACTCATTTCACTTTCTAAGTGGACAGGTGATTGGACAATATTTCCTAAATTATGGGTGAGGGGAAGTTAGATATTCAGATTACAGAACCTGAACCAGTATAATGAGGGAAGCAACAGAATGAGACAGGAACCGAATGGGATGAGAAAGGAACCGAAGTTGGATTTTCAGAACCGAGGAACTGGGACAAGGAATCAGAGATCCAGTAGATTGGGAGAGGAACCGAAGAAAAAGGAAATGAAGATAGATAATCAGAACAAAGAAGACGGAAAAAACACAGGTAGGAGAGTAGATAAAATAAAAGAGAGAATCAAAACCAAGATCCAGAGAAGCGAAATATATGCTTCCCAATTTCAAGTCTGAGTGCCTTCTACAGTCAGTTGCAACTCTGAGATTTCCATTTTCTCAGGTGTACTCACTTTGGATGCTGAGTTAGTAGGATAGTGTCAGAGCCCATATATATTTTGTTTTACAATTGTGCCTCAAAAGTGGCTCAGTAGACACACACACACACACACACACACACACACACACACACACACACAAAATATATATATATATATAATATCTAGAAAACATTGGGAACTTTAAAGGACAGAAGGATGTAGAGAAAGAGGTGAGCTAACGGAAATGAATAGAAGAAGAAGAAGAAGAAGAAGAAGAAGAAGAAGAAGAAGAAGAAGAAGAATAAGAAGAAGAAGAAGAAGAAGAAGAAGAAGAAGAAGAAGAAGATGATGAAGAAGAAGAAGAAGAAGAAGATGGAGGAGGAGGAGGAGGAGGAGGAGGAGGAGGAGGAGGAGGAGGAAGAGGAGAAGAAGAAGAAGAAGAAGAAGAAGAAGAAGAAGAGGAAGAGGAAGAAGAAGAAGAGAAGAAAAAGAAGAAGAAGAAAAAGAAGAAGAAGAAGAAGAAGAAGGAGGAGGAGGAGGAGGAGGAGGAGGAGGAGGAGGAAGAAGATAACAGTGCCGTTTTATCGCAATATAAAACAATATAAAGCAGAAGAAGATAATGTACAACAACAACAACAACAGTATACTGACTGGTTGAGGCGAGGGGAGCCGAGGGGAACGCAAAAGGATATTATTCTCGCCCAAAGTGAGATAGTATATTAATCTTCTGGCCTGTATTAAAAAAGGAAAAAAAACTAGAAAAAAGGGTAGAAGAAAATAAAAATAAGATGCAGAACCACCAAAGGATATTATGAATGGCCGACCCTTTTAATTTTCTTAATGCATATAATATACAGGAAAGGTAGGGGAGGGCCTGAGAAACACTTTTAAATTATTTCTATTGTTTCTTAACCACTAAGAGAATGTGCAGGAGAGAGAGAGAGAGAGAGAGAGAGAGAGAGAGAGAGAGAGAGAGAGAGAGAGAGAGAGAGAGAGAGAGAGAGAGAGAGAGAGAGAGAGAGAGAGAGAGAGAGAGAGAGAGATATGAATAATAATAAAAATGCCTCCATTCCATATAGTACGCGGAAGGTATTCGAACTATATATATATATATATATATATATATATATATATATATATATATATATATATATATATATATATATATATATATATATATATATGCAACAGAAGACATAATGTGAAGATGGTCACAACACCTTAGAATTATCATGACAGTGTAAGATAATTATAATGGATTGGACAATATAATTTTCAATTCATTTTTCTATAAGATACATATACATAAGAACTTATTATATATATATATATATATATATATATATATATATATATATATATATATATATATATATATATATATATATATATATATATAATGCTAAAATTGAACTTTTTTTTACAAGAAGTTCATATCCGAAAAACACAGGTTATAAGTAAAATACACTGATATTTCCAGTTATTACATACGTATGCATTCATTTTCTCTTTGATTCCTGGTACAGTTTCTGTTTCATGTATGCCCTCGGGCCGTCTGTTCAAAAGGATTTGATCCCTGACAGGCATGGCTTTGCCTGTTACTTCTATCCTTGTTCTTGTAATCCCGAGATTTTCTTTGACTGCTCAAATGTATTAAGATGCATAAACCATATTGGTTTAATACCTTTCATTAACTTGTACATAACATGACCAAGTCGTGTATTTAAAGTAAAGTTTGTTATTATATGTACTTGTCTCTCGCCATCGTTGGTATTGAGCCCCTCACTGAATTTCGGGAGAGTCTATATATATTAAAATCTTATTATTAAATCGTTTTTAATCTACTGCCTTCAATTCCAAGACAAGTGCTA
>JAXCGZ010009145.1:0-10813 GCA_037179515.1 Halocaridina rubra
TATTGCAAATTCTAGGGGAAAGGAATGTTATGATATAAGTGATCTAATCCTTTATTTATAATAAGGTTATTCCCTTTATCGCACCTCTTTAGTTTTCATTGTACTTATACCCGTTGTTGGTTTCTAATGTTTATATTGATTGAGCCGACCGGCACCCATCTTGCAACAATAAACTGGAAGCCATGATATACGCTCATTATTAATACAAACCTTTACATAAAGTATGCAAAAAGGTTACAGGAACATTAATGTACTTATCACGTATTAAAGACAATTTTGAGACTACCACTCGAATAACTATTGTTGAATCTCTAGCCCTAAGTCACATTAATTACTGCACAACTGTTTGGGGAGCTACCACTAAGACTCAGATAGACAGGATACAGAAGCTTATCAATTTTGCAGCTCGAGTTGCCCTGGGAGGAATAAGAAAATATGACCACATCACACCAGCTCTCAATAAACTTGGGTTGCTGTGGGCAGAAAACGAGGTCGTTTATGCAATTTATGCTTTTGTATACAAAATTTTGGACCATCATTATCCTAGCTGGCTATTTGATTTAAAAACAGTCAGGGATATAAGGGGAACCAACACAAGACAGAGCAGTGAGCTCTTTATTCAGAGAACAAACACAGAAGCAAGTTCAAAGATGATCACTGGAACAATATTCCAGAGCATCTTAAAAATGCATCCTCCTTCACAGCTTTCAAAGGCAAACTTTATAGTTTTCTTTTGGACAAATAGTTGCTGCTCACATATAAACTAAACTAAATGATTTAATACAATTTTTCTTAACATTAACCTCTTTATATGTAAACTGATATCGACTTCTCTGTTCTCTAAGTTAAGAACTAATTATTCTAATTGTAAGGAAAACAAATATGGTGATGATGCCGATAATAACGATACTGTATATAGTGTTATTATTACTATATTATTAACATTATTTTTAACATTTTTATTACATCATTGCTATTTTCTATGAAAGTTACATTTAATTTAACTGTATGTATTATCCTCTTATCTTCACTTATAAGTTATTTTTATTTCTAAGAAGAATAACCATTGTACAGAAATGGAAATAAATGTTTGTTTGACTGCTTTCACGCATTACAATCACGTTACAAGCATGAGCAGGGCTGCCAGGTACAGGGAAATTTCCTTGTTTTAGGGAAATTCAGGTGGATACAGGGAAACAGGGAAGAAACTTGAAAATTCACTAAAATCTAGGGAAATTTCGGAGAGAGAGAGAGAGAGAGAGAGAGAGAGAGAGAGAGAGAGAGAGAGAGAGAGAGAGAGATCCAATTGTCTTGCTCTTGAACGATCATCCGTTTCGGCTCGTTTCAAAAGAACTTATCTTCCCTTTTCGGCTGCTGATAAACTTGTTCCAGTCATATGTTCAGACCCAGAAGTGGTAAAGAAAATTAAATGTGGTAGAACAAAATGTACAGCTGATGTGGAAAAAGTTCTTGGTCGTACAAAGAGGGATGAGTTATTTGACTTTCTCAGAGGAAATAGTGTTTCCTTAATGGTAGATGAATCTACTGACAGGGGGTGCACGAAACACCCTGCCCTTGTTGCTAGAGTTGCGACACCAGAAGGCATTAAGGATTCGTTTTAAACACTTGTCCCCTTGGAAAGTGCTACTGCTAACAGCCTTTATGAATGTGTCAAATCTGTGTTTGCTGATGAAAATATCCCTACAAGCAAAACATGATAAGATTTACTGCAGATGGGGCCAGTGTAATGATGGGAGTTAATCATTCACTCTCGCTATTAAAAAATGACCTACCAAACTTGTTTATAATGAAGTGCCTTTGCCACTCTTTTCATCTTTGCGCATCATATGCATGCAAATCATTGCAAAGATGGATTGAAGATATGACCCGAGATATTTACAATTACTTTTTGTCACCAAAACCGATTGCAGTCTTTAAAGAATACCAGGTATTCACTAATGTGAAACTGCGCAAGCTATTACACTCCTGTCAGATAAGATGGTTATCTCTGCATAGTGCTGTAAAACGGTTGCTTGAACAACTTCCAGCTCTGTAACTATTTTTCACCCAAGCTGCATTGGAAGATAGGCTTCTGGCAGCTGAATCTATTCTCCAGAAACTCAGTGATCCGTTCAGCAAACTATATTTAAAATTTCTTGGTTTTGTGTTAGCCATCTTTAATGACCTGAACAAAGAGAAGCAAGCTGAAAATCCGAAGGTTTATGCCCTTCACAGCAGAGTCCCTGCAGCCCTATATACCATACTTGAATGCTATTTAAAACCAAGGTACCTGAAATCCACAGAATTATCATCTGTGAGAATAAGAGACCCTTCCAATTTTCTGCCACTGGCAGATGTGTATTTTGAAGGTAGGGAGGTAGCATCACTTCAGACATGTAATCACATCAATATGCAGCAGCTGGATGCTTTTAGACTTCGGTGTCTTGATATTTTCATTGAAGGTGCATCCCAGATTTTGAAAAGGTTCAATATTAGCAGCCAAGTTCTCACAAATCTCAAGGCTTTGGATCCGCAAAGTATACTAATGAAAACTGTTCCATCTATTACCCCCTTAGCAGCGAATTTTCCAAATTTAGTGCCTGAAAATCAATTAAATGAATTAGACCGAGAATGGTGCTTGCTTAGAAATACTGAATTAAACATAATGCCTGATATTGGTGTTTATAAGTTTTGGAAATCAGTTGGCAATTTGAAGAAAGGTGATGAAACACTGTTGTTTCCACTTGTTGGGATTTTCATGAAAAATCTATTATCTTTGTACCATTCAAGTGCAAGTGTGGAAAGAGTTTTTTCACAAGTGAACTTAATGAAAGCACAAACGAGAAATTCTTTGACCACAGAGATCATCAGTTGGGATGTTACATGCAAAAAGAACTTTTGAAACTTCATCCGCTGAAGACATGGAAATAACTAGGGCCCATTTAAATTTCATGACTGATGACATTTACCAAAAAGATCAACAATAAGGTATGTAATGAGATTACGAGCAGTATTTAACTATTGAAATATGCCTTGTATATGTATCTATAACAGGGAATTTTTGAGCCAAATAGGGAAATATGTAAGCAAATCTAGGGAATTTTTTACAGCTTGACCTGGCAGCACTGAGCATGAGTGTCTCATAGCATCTCACGAGGTCGACTACCCGTTTTTTGAATATCACCAAACACCCTTTGTTTGTTTGGGTCCCTGGTACTAGGGCTAAGGTTTCCTCTATATAGGTGGAAAAAGGGAAGAGAAAACACTTACACACAAAGGTTTGTCCTTACAGTACAAGCGAGGGAAAACACGAGGGGTTGACATATTTGTGGTCAAACTTTGGTGTGTCAGATATTCCTCTCTCTCCGAAAACTAGTCCAAAGAATGAACTCTACATTATACATACATATATACGTGTATACTTATTATAAATTCGTAGGTATACATACTAAGTCTAGAAGTATACATACATGCACTTTCGTTACAATAAACGAAACTGTCATGCAAAACAACACTTTCATAATGTATGTAGAAATAATCTATCTATATCTATCTACCTTGGCTGTTTCCCCCCCTTTAATTTGGGGGTAGCCGACATCAAGAAAGGAAAACAAATAGGGGGATTACTTTGCTCTATGGGCAATGACGTGAGAGCTAGCGACCGTTCAGATGGCACTGCTGGAGTGCCACAGCCCATCCTCCCGGCTCTTTCACAACCTGTGTCGCTTCACAACTGCCAACTCCTACCACCCCTACCACAGGGCTACCTCTGTAAGATGCAGCCCTGTGGTAACAGCAGATGCCCATCAGAGCTGCGTCACAATTGCTCGCCACTCATTCCTATTCCTAGCATGCTCGCTTGCTTCCCTCACATCCATCCTCCTATCATTCAGGGCTCTCCTTACTCCAACCATCCATCCAAACCTAGGCCTCCCTCTAGTATTTCTCCAATCAACTCTCGCATTCATCACCTTTTTCAGCAGCCTTTCATCATCCATCCTTTCCACATGGCCAAACCATCTCAGAACATTCATATCTACTCTGGCTGCAATTTCTCTCCTCACACCCGTTCTTGCTCTCACCACTTCATTCCTAACCCTATCCAATTGAGATACACCAATCATACTCCTCAGGCATTTCATCTCAAACACATTTAGTTTCCGTCTCTCACTTACTTTCATACCCCATAACTCTGAACCATACATCACAGTTGGCACAACCACTTTCTCATACAAAACTTTCTTAACATTCATTTCCAACCCTCTATTCTTCACCACTCCTTTCAATGCACCCAACACTTTACATCCTTCATTCACTCTGTGACACACATCTGCTTCCACTCCACCATTTGCAGCTATAACCGAGCCTAAATACTTCAACATAACATTCAATCCAGTGCCATCCTCATTTCTTGTACCCCTCACCACCAATTGGAAAGAGTGACCACTGTGTGTTGTTGATGGAGTATATCATTGAAGATATTCTTCCTGAGAGTAGAGGCACTGAGGACATGAGGAGGAACTATCCGAAAGGAGATTACATCAAAATGAATGAGCTTTTTGCAGTTATTGACTGGAGAACCTTATTTTACAACAAATCTATACAAGAAATGTATGACATCTTTTGTGAGAAATATGAGAAGATAGTAGATTGCTGCATACCTGTCACCAAAGTAGGTGTAATTCATGCCAGAGAGAAATGGTTCGATAATGGGTGTAAAAGAGCTAAGGAGTGGAGAGACAAATGCTGGAAAAGGTATAGGAGGAGAAAAAACATAAATGCCTGGCAAACCTACAAAAGAGCAAGAAATGACTACCTAAGTAAAAGGAGAGAGGCAGAGAGAGACTATGAGAGGGACATCACCAGGAAGGCTAAAGAAAATCCCAAGCTTTTCCACAGCTTTATCAGAGGAAAACTGAAGGTAAAAGAACAGGTTTTAAGGCTAAAGAGAGCGGATGGAAGCATCACTGAGACGGATGAAGAGATCTGCAAAGAATTGAACAAGGAGTTTCAGTCAGTATTTACAGTAGAAAATACCCCACCCCCTCAGATTGCAGTGATAGAAGCTCAAGGGCCGGTATTAGAGAACATCAACCTTACAGCCACAGAGGTATGCAAAGCGCTGATGGATTTAGATGTTCATAAGGCTACAGATCCTGATGACATATCCCCTCTGTGCTTAAAAAATGCGCAAACACAATATCAGTGGCACTAAGTATCATATTTAAGGAGTCACTGGAGTCGGGGGAGATTCCAAGATGCTGGAAACAAGCAAATGTGATACATATCTTCAAAAAGGGAAGGAGGGATACGGCTCTGAACTATAGACCAGTTTCCTTGACCAGCATAGTTTGCAAAGTTATGGAGAAACTACTAAGGAAACATATCTCTCTTCACTTGGAATCCTTCAACTTTTTGTCAGTGAGGCAACATGGCTTCAGAGAAGGTATATCAACAGTAACAAACTTATTAGAATTTTATGATGAGGTAAGCCAAATCTTACAGGAAAGAGAGGACTGGGCAGATTGCATATTCCTAGACTTCCAGAAAGCGTTTGACACTGTTCCACATGGGAGACTCATTAGGAAGCTGCAATCAATGGCTAGAATAGGTGGAAATGTTTTGGAATGGATAAAAACTTACTTAGAAGGAAGGGAACAAAGGGTTAGAGTAAGACACGCAGTGTCTGAATGGAGAAGAGTTAGTAGTGGAGTTCCACAGGGTTCAGTTTTAGGGCCAACTTTGTTCCTTGTATATGTAAATGACCTACCAGAGTGTGTAAATTCATTCATGAATATGTTTGCAGATGATGCAAAGATTGTGAAGAAAGTAAAAAACGAGAACAATGGTAGAGAACTTCAGGAGGATCTAAATAATCTGCATGAGTGGTCAGAAAAGTGGCTAATGAAATTCAATACTTCAAAATGTAAGGTAATGAGAATGGGTACAAGTGCAAGAAGGCCCAAGCTTGACTACTCGGTGGCTGGAGTACAACTTCAAGAGACAGAAAATGAGAGAGATCTAGGAGTAAACATACTGGCAGATTTGTCTCCAGAAATACATATAAATGGCATAGTAAGGGCAGCATATGCATTCTTATCAAATGTAAGGGTAGCCTTCAGGCACATGGACAAGGAAATGTTCAGAAATATTTATGTAACCTATGTGAGGCCAAAACTCGAATATGCAGCCCCCTTTTGGAATCCGCACTTGAAAAAGCACATAGCTAAGCTTGAAAAAGTTCAAAGACATGCCACGAAGCTGGTGCCAGAAGTACGCAATCTCAGTTATGATGAGAGGCTGAGGGAATTAGACTTACCATCACTCGAAGCTAGAAGAGTGAGGGGGGATATGGTGACAGTCTTTAAATTCCTTCATGGTTATGATAGAGTGGATAGGGATCGATATTTTGATATGGCTGGCTCTAGAACTAGAGGTCATAGTTTGAAGCTTCTTAAGAAAACTTCTTTGCAGGATGTAAGGAAATACTTTTTCAGTGTAAGAGTAGTTGATAATTGGAACTGGCTAAGCGAGGAGGTAGTTAATGCTATCTCAATCCATAGTTTTAAGGACAGGTATGATAAGTATCACTAAGTATAAAATGGAACCGATCAGGAGACGGGAAGATACGAGCTTTGGGCTCTTTCCCGTAAACACAATTAGGTAATCATAACCTTACTCTTTCCCACATTCACTCGCAACTTCCTTCTCTCACACACCATTCCAAATTCTGACACTAACTGACACAGCTTTTCCTCTGAATCTGCCACCACCACAGTATCATCTGCAAACAGCAACTGATTCAGCTCCCACTCGAGTGGGAGCTGTAGAAATAAACTGTCTTGAAATATATTCCAGACAAGAAATATATAACTTGATAAGCTCTTCTTGATATGACATTTAGTCCGTCTATTTTCTTCGTATAAATATTTATAAATCTAATACCGTTCATAATTAAGTTACTTTAAATGCAGTATTCATTCTTTATTTCTGATATGAATGAAAAGTTAAGCTTTTCATCATACCTGTTAGTTAGTTCATAAGTTCGTTCACAAGATGAAGGTTCGTGAAAGTGATGACGACGCAGAGTTCCCCTAAAGAAAAAAAAAAGTATAAATCTTTTGAGAACGATCTGTCCTTATTCACTCTCACTTATACAAACATACCTTATCTCGACGGTCTACCCCTCTGTTATGTCTCTCTTTATTTCATTTTCGCCCTTTCCTTCCTCGTCCTCCTTCATCCATAACCCCCATCTATCGTGATGACACCCTGCATAGGGCTAAGAGAGATCACTCGACGCCGTCCCCTAATATCCAATCCCATTAGAAGAAGATGACGCGTTTACGTCATAGCAGGGTTCCCAAGTCTGTCTTTTTAAGGACAATCTGTCCTTTTTGAGACCCGTCTGTCTTTGTTTCCTCGAGAAAAAAAGGACAGCCATAAACTGTCCTTTTCTGTCTTTTTTTCACTTCATGTTATAATAATAATAATAATAATAATAATAATAATAATAATAATAATAATAATAATAAAACTAGCATATTATCATCATGCAATTATGCAACCAGTGCCAACAAGTGGTGAAGGATCAGTGTACCCAGACTGGACGCGAACGATTCTTGTAGATGTGCCGAGCCGACGCCAGGTCCAGGAGGGAGTCAGTACTGTATCTGGCGACTGACGTGTTTGGTGGCCAAGTCTGGTTGCAACTACTCCTACGCAGTTATTGTGCTTAATGTATTAACTGATTATTATAGATTAGAGATACAGTGACCTGTGCAAAATATTCAGAATGGGGAAGTGGAAATATGTGTACAATGATGGCAGAGCATATAATAAATCATGGGAACTTGAGTTTAAGTGGCTTTCTTGGCAAAACAATGGATGTTTTTGCAAATGGTGGCAGTGTAAGTTGTCATATACGCGAAAGCCGGCCTTTGAACAGCATGAGAAAACAGCAAAACACATGAAAGTTCAAGAATCTTTTACAAAATCAAAGAAGATAACGGACTCCTCCAAGACAAGCCCATCAAGTCCAAAGAAAGAACTCAAAGAATTTGAGATAAAGTACAGCGTTTCGGCAGCATGTCACTGTAGTATTAGGTCTGTGGATCATCCAAGTGAACTGATAGCTAAATATGGCAAAGGTAGCATTCTTGAAAATGTAAAGTTTCACTGGAAAAAGTGTTTGGCTCTGTTGAAAAATGTTGTATCCTTGGTATACTTTGAGGACCTTACTGATGATCTAAAAGATTCAAAGTACTAATTATTGATTGATGAGTCCACAGATGTTAGTGTGATTACCTAATTGTGATTACCTAATTGTGTTTACGGGAAAGAGCCCAAAGCTCGTATCTTCCCGTCTCCTGATCGGTTCCATTTTTAGACTTAGTGATACTTATCATACCTGTCCTTAAAACTATGGATTGAGGTAGCATTAACTACCTCCTCGCTTAGCGAATTCCAATTATCAACTACTCTTACACTGAAAAAGTATTTCCTTACATCCTGCAAACAAGTTTTCTTCCGAAGCTTCAAACTATGACCTCTAGTTCTAGAGCCAGCCATATCGAAATATCGATCCCTATCCACTCTATCATAACCATGAAGGAATTTAAAGACTGTCACCATATCCCCCCTTACTCTTCTAGCTTCGAGTGATGGCAAGTCTAATTCCCTCAGCCTCTCATCATAACCGAGATTGCGTATTTCTGGCACCAGTTTCGTGGCATGTCTTTGAACTTTTTCAAGCTTAGCTATGTGCTTTTTCAAGTGCGGATTCCAAAAGGGGGCTGCATATTCGAGTTTTGGCCTCACATAGGTTACATAAATATTTCTGAACATTTCCTTGTCCATGTGCCTGAAGGCTACCCTTACATTTGATAAGAATGCATATGCTGCCCTTACTACGCCATTTATATGTATTTCTGGAGACAAATCTGCCAATATGTTTACTCCTAGATCTCTCTCATTTTCTGTCTCTTGAAGCTGTACTCCAGCCACCGAGTAGTCAAGCTTGGGCCTTCTTGCACTTGTACCCATTCTCATTACCTTACATTTTGAGGTATTGAATTTCATTAGCCACTTTTCTGACCACTCATGCAGATTATTTAGATCCTCCTGAAGTTCTCTACCATTGTTCTCGTTTTTTACTTTCTTCACAATCTTTGCATCATCTGCAAACATATTCATGAATGAATTTACAGACTCTGGTAGGTCATTTACATATACAAGGAACAAAAGTGGCCCTAAAACTGAACCCTGTGGAACTCCACTACTAACTCTTCTCCATTCAGACACTGAGTGTCTTACTCTAACCCTCTGTTCCCTTCCTTCTAAGTAAGTTTTTATCCATTCCAAGACATTTCCACCTATTCTAGCCACTGCTTGCAGGTTCCTAATGAGTCTCCCATGAGGAACAGTGTCAAACGCTTTCTGGAAGTCTAGGAATATGCAATCTGCCCAGCCCTCTGTTATGATATAAGTGATCTAATCCTTTATTGATAATAAGGTTATTCCCTTTATCGCACCTCTTTTGTTTTCATTGTACTTCTACCTATTTGGTTTCTAATGTTTATATTGATTGAGCCGACCGGCACCCATCTTGCAACAATAAACTGGAAGCCATGATATACGCTCATTATTAATACAAACCTTTACATTTGGCGACGAGTAAACCCTTCATGGATATGGGAAACCTCTCGAGTTTGGTTATATTACTGGCTTAAATAGATTCGCCTTGCAAGATTTCTGGTAGGTGCCAAATGTTTTGTTTGCCGACGCCAGGATTAGGCTATCATGGTTATGCCTAATTGGATCCTGGATTGATGCTGTATGATTCACCTCGACTAGGCTAGTGTTGGATTTAAGCCTAGGTGCCCTGTATGATGCTGCTGCAGTTTTGGGCACATGTTTCTTCAAGCCTAGCATACGTTTTTGCTACCCTAGCATATCGAATTGTCGGTTGTTTGGGTGCTACATTAGCCTAAGTGTTTGTGGATACTGGTAATATTACAGAATAGGTCCGCAATGTCGTCGTCGTTGAATCAGATTAGAATTGATTGTTTTAATCCATCGAAAATTTCCTTGGAATTATGGCTAAGCCTATTAGAGGCACATTTTAGTCATTTAAATGTCACTGAGGCTGACGAGAAAAAAAATCTCCTGCTTGTGTCATTGGGTACTGATGTTTTTAGTGTTTTAGGCAATCTTTGTGCTCCTGATTTGCCCCACACAAAGTCTTATGCAGACTTGGTTCAGTTATTGAAAGGTCATTTTATTGTTAAGCCTTCTTATCACAGAAGTTTGCTAGCCTTCCAGCAAAGAAAAAAAAGGAAGGATGAGAGTGTAAAAGAATTGTATGCTGATTTAAAGGCTCTAGCAAAGCATTGTAATTTTGGCAACCAATTTGATGGTAGAGTAAGAGATCAGTTATTTATGGCTGTAGATGCTGAAGTTTATTTTTCAAATATAGTGGCTCTCAACATAGATCTCCAAGCAATGACCTCTCAGGCTATTTTGGAGAGAATTTTGAACATGGAAAAAGCATTTGTAAGTGAGAAAGATAAGGTTCAGTCACAGGTTCAGGTTGTAAGAAGAAAATATGTAGGTTTATCTTGTCAACATTGTGGTTCCTCTCATGACAGCTTTTATTGTAGATTTAAGCATTTATCATGTTATAATTGTCATAAAAAGGGTCATTTACAGAAGGTTTGTAAAGAAGCCAAAAGAGAGAGTGGTTATAGTACAGCTAAAGGTTCAAATAGACCAAGCAAGAAAGATTTTAGGAGTAAACCTAAGTTTATAGATG
>JAXCGZ010009146.1:5000-7500 GCA_037179515.1 Halocaridina rubra
ATAAGAAACAAGCCCACATCCAACGAAAGCCCCTTCCACCAAGTCATGTGGTTTACCAATATACCTGCCCCAATTGACAAAAAGATTAACATTTCACTTAAAGAAGGTTAGACCTCCATCACACGTAAAATGTTGGAGTAAACTACGAAGATACTACATACAGAAAAACATATTCGACGTCTGCAAATTATAGTAGCTCTCTACATACATAAGTTAGTTCTTTCTATGAATGTGCAAAGGAATCAGACCGAAGTATAGCAGATATAAGCTATAAGGTCTGATTCCTTTTAACCTTCTGTGGTGTAGTTGGTAGCCCCTTGACTTAGTCATTATAAGTCCTAGCTTCAAGTCCCTGTCAGGATAAAAAAAATTTAATGTTTTCACGTATGCAATGTGCTTATTTGGTTATTCTTGATCCCGAATGAGATTGGGCGTTGAATAAAATGCGAAAATGAAGCCATAAGTGAAGTTGGGGAATCTGTCATATAAACATAGGGGCATTCAGATATAATGCATTCATTCCTAAGTATAGCAGATATAACCTATAAGGTCTGAGTCCTTTTAGCCTTCCGTGATGTAGTTGGTAGCGCCTTGACTTAGTAATTATAAGTCTTAGGTTCAAGTCCCTGTCGGGGTAAAAAATTATTCATGTTTTCACATTTGTAATGTGCTTATTTGGTTATTCTTGGTCCCGAATGAGATTGTGAGTTGAATTAAATGTGAAAATGAAGCCACGAGTGAGGTTGGGAAATCTGTAATATGAACATAGAGACTTCAGATATATATATATATATATATATATATATATATATATATATATATATATATATATATATATATATATATATATATATATATATATATATATATATATATATATATATATATATATATATATATATATATATATATATTTATATATATATATATATATATATATATATATATATATATATATATATATGAATCATTTTTTTTTACCCCGACCGGGACTCGAACCTAGGACTTATGATTACTAAGTCAAGGCGCCACCACTACACCACAGAAGGTTAAAAGGAATCCAACCTTATAGCTTATATCTGCTATACTTTGGAATGAACGCATTCTAACTGAATGCCACTATGTTCATATTACAGATTCCCCACCCTCACTCGTGGCTTTATTTTAGCATTTAATTCAATTCCCAATCTCATTCGGGCCATGAAATAACCAATAAGCACATTATATATGTGAAAACATGAATAATTTTTTTTTACCCCGACCGGGACTCGAACCTAGGACTTATGATTACTAAGTCAAGGCGCTCCCACTACACCACAGAAGGTTAAAAGGAATCCAACCTTATAGCTTATATCTGCTATTCTTAGGAATGAACGCATTCTAACTGAATGCCACTATGTTCATATTACAGATTCCCCAACCTCACTCGTGGCTTCATTTTAGCATTTAATTCAATTCCCAATCTCATTCGGGCCATGAAATAACCAATAAGCACATTACATATGTGAAAACATGAATCATTTTTTTTACCTCGACCGGGACTCGAACCTAGGACTTATGATTACTAAGTCAAGGCGCCACCACTACACCACAGAAGGTTAAAAGGAATCCAACCTTATAGCTTATATCTGCTATACTTAGGAATGAACGCATTCTAACTGAATGCCACTATGTTCATATTACAGATTCCCCACCCTCACTCGTGGCTTTATTTTAGCATTTAATTCAATTCCCAATCTCATTCGGGCCATGAAATAACCAATAAGCACATTATATATGTGAAAACACGAATCATTTTTTTTACCCCGACCGGGACTCCAACCTAGGACTTATGATTACTAAGTCAAGGCGCTACCAATACACCACAGAAGGTTAAAAGGAATCCAACCTTATAGCTTATATCTGCTATACTTAGGAATGAACGCATTCTAACTGAATGCCACTATGTTCATATTACAGATTCCCCAACCTCACTCGTGGCTTCATTTTAGCATTTAATTCAATTCCCAATCTCATTCGGGCCATGAAATAACCAATAAGCACATTACATATGTGAAAACATGAATCATTTTTTTTTTACCCCGACCGGAATTGAATTAAATGCTAAAATGAAGCCACGAGTGAGGTTGGGGAATCTGTAATATGAACATAGTGGCATTCAGTTAGAATGCGTTCATTCCTAAGTATAGCAGATATAAGCTATAAGGTTGGATTCCTTTTAACCTTCTGTGGTGTAGTGGTAGCGCCTTGACTTAGTAATCATAAGTCCTAGGTTCGATTCCCGGTCGGGGTATAAAAAAAAATGATTCATGTTTTCACATATGTAATGTGCTTATTGGTTATTTCATGGCCCGAATGAGATTGGGAATTGAATTAAATGCTAAAATGAAGCCATGAGTGAGGTTGGGGAATCTGTAATATGAACATAGTGGCATTCAGTTAGAATGCGTTCATTCCTAAGTATAGCAGATATAAGCTATAAGGTTGGATTCCTTTTAAC
>JAXCGZ010009147.1:2500-5000 GCA_037179515.1 Halocaridina rubra
CGCATATGGTCCTGGCAGTGAAGGAGGAGGAATGAATTTTGGATGAAATTGAACGAGTGTGTGGAAGACTTGGAAATGAATGTGAATGTGATGTTGAGAGGAGATTTAAATGCTAGAGTAGGGATTGAGCCAGTGGATGGTGTAATTGGGAAGTATGGAGTACCTGGTAGAAATGAGAATGGAGAGAAAATGATAGAAATGTGTATTGAGAGAGAGAGATGTTGATTGCTAATACTGTATTTAAAAAGAAGGATGTGCACAAGTATATATGGGTCAGAGTGGATAATGAAAGAGTAGTTGACAGAGCATTAATGGATTATGTTGTGGTGAACAGGAGGGTGATTGGAAGAGCATTGGATGTGAATATACTGAGAGGAGCTAGTGGTGGAATATCTGATCATTATTTAGTGGAAAGTAGAGTGAGAGTGGGAGAAAAGTGGAGAAAGAGGAGAAGCGAGAGAAGAAGAGAAGTGCTAAAAGTGAATGAATTGTATAAGAAAGAGAAAGACTGTGAGTATAAGGCTAGTGTGAGAAATGTGTGGAATGTAGTGAAAGAGAAAGTGGAGGAGGGAGTGGAAGAAGAATGAGGCTGTTTCAAGGAGGAGGTTATGAAGTGTGCCGAGGCAGTGTGCGGAAGGAAACTAACTGGTGGAAGTAAAAGGAAAGGTATTGAATGGTGGAATGAGCAGGTGAGTGCAGTAGTGGCTGAAGAGAAGCGGGCTTAAGAGTATGGTTGCAGGTAGGTAATGTAGAGACGTATGAAAGGTATTGTGCAAAGAGGAGGTTAACGAAGCACATGGTGAGGGAGGCAAAGAGAGAAGCGGATGTAAGTGGGGCAGATGCTTGTCTGAGAATTTTGAAAGGAATAAAAAGATGTTTTGTAAGGAAGTGAAAAGAGTGAGGAAAGGTGAATGTGGTAGGGAGGAGAGGGTGAAAGGAGCAGATGGGCAATTGCTAGTGGATGAAATAAAGGTGAGAGAGAGATGGGCTGAATATTTCAAGAACCTGCTAAATGAGGAAAATGATAGAGAGGCAGAGATTGTGGCTGTGGAAAACGAATGGAGAATGCCAATGTTAGGAGATGAGAATGATAGAGATATAACAAAAGAGGAGGTACGTTTGGCATTGAGAGCAACGAAAGCAAGTAAAGCACCAGGGATAGATGGGTGTCATGCTGAATGCTTGTCAAAAGGTGGGGAGGCATTAGTAGAATGAATGGTTAGGTTGTTGAATGTATGTTTCAGGAAAGGAAGGGTCCCAGTTGATTGGAGGAGTGCATGTGTAGTTCCACTTTACAAAGGGAAGGGAGATAAGTATGAGTGTAGTAGTTTTAGGGGAATTAGTTTGTTGAGTGTAGTTGGTAAGGTATATGGAAGAGTGTTAATCGAGAGAATTAGGAAAGGTACTGAGAGATTGATTGGGGAAGAACAGTGTGGGTTCAGGAGAGGAAGAGGATGTGTGGATCAGGTGTTTGCAGTAAGACAGGTGTGTGAGAAGTTCTTGGAGAAAGGTAGGGACACTTTTTGGGCCTTTATGGATTTAGAGAAAGCGTATGACAGGGTAGATAGAGAGGGGTTGTGGAGGGTGTTGCGACTGTATGGAATAAGTGGAAGTTTGTTGAATGCGGTGAAGAGTTTTTACATGAATAGTAGAGCATGCGTGAGAGTTGGGAATGGTATGAGTGATTGGTTTGAGGTGAATGTAGGGTTACGTTAAGGTTGTGTAATGTCGCCATGGTTGTTTAATGTGTATATGGATGGAGTGGTAAGGGAAGTAAATGAAAGAGTATTAGACAGAGGCTTGGAACTAGTGGGTGAGGATGGAAGGTTGTGGAAATTGAGTCAGTTGCTATTTGCGGATGATACTGTACTGGTGGCTGATACTGAAAATGAATTGAATAATTTGGTGACTGAGTTTATTAGTGTGTGTGAAAGAAGGAAGTTGCCGGTGAATATTGGTAAAAGTAAAGTCATGAGATGCACGAGGAGTGTTAATGTTGGCAGACTGAATGTAGGAGTGAATGGGGAGTTGCTTGAAGAAGTTGAGATTTTTAAGTATCTGGGGTCGCATGTATCAAGGAGTGGACGAGTGGATGTAGAGGTAAATCACAGAGTGAAGGAAGCAAGTAAATGTCTAGGTGGGTTGAAAAGTGTAATGAGAAATAGATATTTGGGAATGAATGCAAAGAGAAGGATATATGAAGGTGTGATTGTGCCGACAGCATTGTATGGAGCAGAGACTTGGAATGCAAGAGAGGATGAAAGGAAGCAAGTTGAATGTAATGGAGATGAGGTGTTTGAGAGGTATGATTGGTGTATCTAGAATAGATAGAGTAAGAAATGAGGATGTCAGGCAGAGAACGGGTGTTGGAATGAAGCTGTCGGATAGGTTAGATCAGAGAGTGTTGAGATGGTTTGGACACATGGAAAGGATGAGTGATGAACGAATAGTGAAGAGAGTGTGGAGTGCAGAAGTGATTGGAGTTAGGTCAAGAGGGAGA
>JAXCGZ010009148.1:0-10689 GCA_037179515.1 Halocaridina rubra
TTAACCTAACCTATCTTAACTTAACCTAACCTAACCAAACCTAACCTAACCTAACTTAACCTAACCTAACCTAACCTAACTTAACCTAACCTAACCTAACCTAACCTAAGTTAACCTAACCTAACCTAGCCTAACCTAACCTAACTTAACCTAACCTAACCTAACCTAACCTAACCTAACTTAACCTAACCTAACCTAACCTAACCTAACCTAACTTAACCTAACCTAACCCAACCTAACCTAACCTAACCTAACCTAACCTAACTTAACCTAACCTAACCTAACCTAACCTAACTTAACCTAACCTAACCTAACCCAACCTAACCTAACTTAACCTAACCTAACTTAACCTAACCTAACCCAACCTAACCTAACTTAACCTAACCTAACTTAACTTAACCTAACCTAACCTAACCTAACTTAACCTAACCTAACCTAACCTAACCTAAGCTAACCTAACTTAACCTAACCTAACCTAACTTAATCTAACCTAACCTAACCTAACCCAACCTAACCTAACCCAACCCAAACTAACCTAACCTAACCTAACCTAACCCAACCTAACCTAACCTAACCTAACTTAACCTAACCTAACCTAACCTAACCTAACTCCTAACCTAACCTAACCTAACCTAACCTAACCTAACCTAACTTAACCTAACCTAAACTAACCAAACCTAACCTAACTTAACCTAACCTAACCTAACCTAACCTAACCAAACCTAACCTAACTCAACCTAACCTAACCTAACATAACCTAAACTAACTTAACTTAACCTAACCTAACCTAACCTAACCTAAACTAACTTAACCTAACCTAACCTAACCTAACCTAACCTAACCCAACCTAACCTAACCTAATCTAACCTAACTTAACCTAACTTAACCTAACCTAACCTAACCTAACCTAACCTAACCTAACCTAACCTAACCTAACCTAACCTAACTTAACCTAACCTAACCTAACCTAACCTAACCTAACTTAACCTAACCTAACCTAACTTAACCTAACCTAACTTAACCTAACCTAACCTAACCTAACCTAACAATACCTAACCTAACCTAACCTAACCTAACTTAACCTAACCTAACCTAGCATAACCTAACCTAACTTAACCTAACCTATCCTAACCTAACTTAACCTAACCTAACTTAACCTAACCTAACCTAACCTAACCTAACTTAACTTAACCTAACCTAACCTAACCTATCCTAACCTAACTTAACCTAACCTAACCAAACCTAACCTAAGCTAACCTAACTTAACCTAACCTAACTTAACCTAACCTAACCTAACCTAACCAAACTTAACCTAACCTAACCTAACCTAACCTAACTTAACCTAAACAAACCTAGCCTAACCTAACCTAACTTAACCTAACCTGACCTAACCTAACCTAACTTAACCTAACCTAACCTAACCTAACCTAACCTAACTCAACCTAACCTAACCTAACCTAACCTTAACTAACTTAACTTAACCTAACCTAACCTAACTTAACCAAACCTAACCTAACCCATCCTAAACTAACTTAACTTAACCTAACCTAACCTAACCTAACCAAACCTAACCTAATTTAACCTAACTTAACCTAACTTAACCTAACCTAACCTAACTTAACCTAATCTAACCTAACCTAACCCAACCTAACCTAACCTAACCTAACCTAACTTAACCTAACCTAACCTAACCTAACTTAACCTAACCTAACCTAACCTAACCTAACCTAACTTAACCAAACCTAACCTAGCCTAACCTAACCTAACTTAACCTAACCTAACCTAACCTAACTTAACCTAACCTAACCTAACCTAACCTAACCTAACCTAACCTAACCTAACCTAACCCAACCTAACCTAACCTAACCTAACCTAACCTAACTTAACCTAACCTAACCTAACCTAACCTAACTTAACCTAACCTAACCTAACCCAACCTAACCTAACTTAACCTAACCTAACTTAACCTAACCTAACCTAACCTAACATAACTTAACCTAACCTAACTTAATTTAACCTAACCTAACTTAACCTAACCTAACCTAACCTAACCTAACCTAACCTAGCCTAACTTAACCTAACCTAACCTAACCTAACCTAACCCAACCTAACCTAACCCAACCCAAACTAACCTAACCTAACCTAACCTAACCCAACCTAACCTAACCTAACCTAACCTAACTTATCCTAACCTAACCTAACCTAACCTAACCTAACCTAACTTAACCTAACCTAACCTAACCAAACCTAACCTAACTTAACCTAACCTAACCTAACCTAACCTAACTAAACCTAACCTAACTCAACCTAACCTAACCTAACCTAACCTAAACTAACTTAACTTAACCTAACCTAACCTAACCTAACCTAACCTAACTAACCTAACCTAACCTAACCTAACCTAACATAACCCAACCTAACCTAACCTATTCTAACCTAACTTAACCTAACTTAACCTAACCTAACCTAACCTAACCTAACCTAACTTAACCTAACCTAACCTAACCTAACCTAACTTAACCTAACCTAACCTAACCTAACCTAACCTAACCTAACTTAACCTAACCTAACCTAACTTAACCTAACCTAACTTAACCTAACCTAACCTAACCTAACCTAACTTAACCTAACCTAGCCTAACCTAACCTAACTTAACCTAACCTAACCTAACATAACCTAACCTAGCTTAACCTAACCTAACCTAACCTAACTTAACCTAACCTAACTTAACGTAACCTAACCTAACCTAACCTAACTTAACTTAACCTAACCTAATCTAACCTAACCTAACCTAACTTAACCTAACCTAACCAAACCTAACCTAAGCTAACCTAACTTAACCTAACCTAACTTAACCTAACCTAACCAAACCTAACTTAACCTAACCTAACCTAACCTAACCTAACTTAACCTAACCAAACCTAGCCTAACCTAACCTAACTTAGCCTAACCTGACCTAACCTAACCTAACTTAACCTAACCTAACCTAACCTAACCTAACCTAACTCAACCTAACCTAACCTAACCAACCTTAACTAACTTAACTTAACCTAACCTAACCTAACTTAACCAAACCTAGCCTAACCCAACCTAAACTAACTTAACTTAACCTAACCTAACCTAACCTAACCTAACCTAACCTAATTTAACCTAACTTAACCTAACTTAACCTAGCCTAACCTAACTTAACCTAATCTAACCTAACCTAACCTAACCTAACCTAACCTAACCTAACCTAACCTAACCCAACCTAACCTAACCTAACCAAATCTAACCCATCCTAACCTAAGCCAACTTAACCTAACCTAACCTAACCTAGCCTAACCTAACCTAACCCTACCTAACCTAACCTAACATAACCTAACCTTACCTAACCTAACCTACCAAACCTAACCTAACCTAACCTAACCTAACCCAACCCAACCGAACCTAACCTAACATAACCTAACCTAACCTAACCTAACCTAACCTATAACCTAACCTAACCTAACCTAACCTAACCTAACCTAACCTAACCCCCCCTACTAACCTGACCTAATCTAACCTAACCTAGGTTAGGTTAGCTTAAGTTAGGTTAGGTTAGGTTAGGTTAGGTTAAATTAGGTTAGGTTAGGTTAGGTTAGGTTAGGTTAAGTTAGGTTACGTTAGGTTAGGTTAGGTTAGGTTAGGTTAAGTTAGGTTAGGTTAGGTTAGGTTAGGATAAGTTAGGTTAGGTTAGGTTAAGTTAGGTTAGGTTAGGTTAGGTTAGGTTAGGTTAGGTTAAGTTAGGTTAGGTTAGGTTAGGTTAGGTTAGGTTAAGTTAGGTTAGGTTAGGTTAGGTTAGGTTAAGTTAGGTTAAGTTAGGTTAGATTAGGTTAAGTTAGGTTGGGTTAGGTTAGGTTAGGTTAGGTTAAGTTAGGTTAGGTTAGGTTAGGTTAGGTTAGGTTAGGTTAGGTTAAGTTAGGTTAGGTTAGGTTAGGTTAGGTTAGGTTAGGTTAAGTTAAGTTAGTTTAGGTTAGGTTAGGTTAGGTTAGGTTGAGTAGGTTAGGTTAGGTTAGGTTAGGTTAGGTTAGGTTAGGTTAGGTTAAGTTAGGTTAGGTTAGGTTAGGTTAGGTTAAGTTAGGTTAGGTTAGGTTAGGTTAGGTTAAGTTAGGTTAGGTTAAGTTAGGTTAGGTTAGGTTAGGTTAGGTTAAGTTAGGTTAGGTTAAGTTAGGTTAGGTTAGGTTAAGTTAGGTTAGGTTAGGTTAGGTTAGGTTAGTTTGGGTTGGGTTAGGTTAGGTTGGGTTAGGTTAGGTTACGTTAGGTTAGGTTAGGTTGGGTTAGGTTAGGTTATGTTAGGTTAGGTTAGGTTAGGTTAAGTTAGGTTAGGTTAGGCTAAGTTAGGTTAGGTCAAGTTAGGTTAGGTTAGGTTAGGTTAAGTTAGGTTAGGTTAGGTTAGGTTAAGTTAGGTTAGGTTTGGTTAGGTTAGGTTAAGTTAAGATAGGTTAGGTTAAGTTAGGTTTGGTTAAGTTAGGTTAGGTTAGGTTAGGTTAAGTTAGGTTAGATTAGGTTAGGTTAGGTTAAGTTTGGTTAGGTTAGGTTAGGTTAAGTTAGGTTAGGCTAGGTTAGGTTAGGTTAAGTTAGGTTAGGTTAGGTTAGGTTAGGTTAGGTTAGTTTGGGTTTTGTTAGGTTAGGTTGGGTTAGGTTAGGTTAGGTTAGGTTAGGTTAGGTTAGGTTGGGTTAGGTTAGGTTAGGTTAAGTTAGGTTAGGTTAGGCTAGGTTAGGTTAGGTTAGGTTAGGTTAAGTTAGGTTAGGTTAGGTTAGGTTAACTTAGGTTAGGTTAGGTTAGGTTAGGTTAGGTTAGGTTAGGTTAGGTTAGGTTAAGTTAAGATAGGTTAGGTTAAGTTAGGTTAGGTTAGGTTAAGCTAGGTTAGGTTAAGTTAGGTTAGGTTAGGTTAGGTTAGGTTAGGTTAGGTTGGGTTAGGTTAGGTTAGGTTAGGTTAGTTTGGGTTGGGTTAGGTTAGGTTGGGTTAGGTTAGGTTAGGTTAGGTTAGGTTAGATTAAGTTAGGTTAGGTTAGGTTAAGTTAGGTTAGGTTAGGTTAGGTTAGGTTAAGTTAAGTTAGGTTAGGTTAGGTTAGGTTAGGTTAAGTTTGGTTAGGTTAGGTTAGGTTAAGTTAGGTTAGGCTAGGTTAGGTTAGGTTAGGTTAGGTTAAGTTAGGCTAGGTTAGGTTAGGTTAGGTTAGGTTAGTTTGGGTTTTGTTAGGTTAGGTTAGGTTAGGTTAGGTTAGGTTAGGTTGGGTTAGGTTAGGTTAGGTTAAGTTAGGTTAGGTTAGGCTAGGTTAGGTTAGGTTACGTTAGGTTAAGTTAGGTTAGGTTAGGTTAGGTTAAGTTAGGTTAGGTTATGTTAGGTTAAGTTAAGATAGGTTAGGTTAAGTTAGGTTAGGTTAGGTTAAGTTAGGTTAGGTTAAGTTAGGTTAGGTTAGGTTAGGTTAGGTTAGGTTGGGTTAGGTTAGGTTAGGTTAGGTTAGTTTGGGTTGGGTTAGGTTAGGTTGGGTTAGGTTAGGTTAGGTTAGGTTAGGTTAGATTAAGTTAGGTTAGGTTAGGTTAAGTTAGGTTAGGTTAGGTTAGGTTAGGTTAAGTTAAGTTAGGTTAGGTTAAGTTAGGTTAGGTTAGGTTAGGTTAGGTTAAGTTAGGTTAGGTTAAGTTAGGTTAGGTTAGGTTAAGTTAGGTTTGGTTAGGTTAGGTTAGGTTAAGTTAGGTTAGGTTAGGTTAGGTTAGGTTAGGTTAGGTTAAGTTAAGTTAGGTTAGGCTAGGTTAGGTTAGGTTAAGTTAGGTTAGGTTAGGTTAGGTTAGGTTAAGTTAGGTTAGGTTAGGTTAGGTTAGGTTAAGTTAGGTTAGGTTAGGTTAGGTTGGGTTAGGTTAGATTAGGTTAGGTTAAGTTAGGTTAGGTTAGGTTATGTTAAGTTAGGTTAGGTTAGGTTAGGTTTGGTTAGGTTAGGTTAAGTTAGGTTAGGTTAGGTTAGGTTAGGTTAGGTTAGGTTAAGTTAGGCTAGGTTAGGTTAGGTTAGGTTAGGTTAAGTTAGGTTAGGTTAGGTTAGGTTAAGTTAGGTTAGGTTAGGTTAGGTTAAGATAGGTTAGGTTAGGTTAAGTTAAGTTAGTTTAGGTTAGGTTAGGTTAGGTTAGGTTAGGTTAGGTTGAGTTAGGTTAGGTTAGGTTAGGTTAGGTTAGGTTAGGTTAGGTTAGGTTAGGTTAGGTTAGGTTAGGTTAGGTTAGGTTAGGTTAGGTTAGGTTAGGTTAAGTTAGGTTAGGTTAGGTTAGGTTAAGTTAGGTTAGGTTAGGTTAGGTTAGATTAGGTTAAGTTAGGTTATGTTAGGTTAGGTTAGGTTAGGTTAGGTTAAGTTAGGTTAGGTTAGGTTAGGTTAGGTTAGGTTAAGTTAGGTTAGGTTAGGTTAGGTTAAGCTAGGTTAGGTTAAGTTAGGTTAGGTTAGGTTAGGTTAGGTTAGGTTAGTTTGGGTTGGGTTAGGTTAGGTTGGGTTAGGTTAGGTTAGGTTAGGTTAGGTTAGGTTAGGTTGGGTTAGGTTAGGTTAGGTTAGGTTAAGTTAGGTTAGGTTAGGTTAGGTTAAGTTAGGTTAGGCTTGGTTAGGTTAGGTTAAGTTAGGTTAGGTTAGGCTAGGTTAGGTTAGGTTAAGTTAGGTTAGGTTAGGTTAGGTTAGGTTAAGTTAGGTTAGGTTAGGTTAGGTTAGGTTAGGTTAAGTTAGGTTAGGTTAAGTTAGGTTAAGTTAGGTTAGGTTAGGTTAGGTTAGGTTAGGTTAAGTTAGGTTAGGTTAGGTTAGGTTAAGATAGGTTAGGTTAGGTTAAGTTACGTTAGTTTAGGTTAGGTTAGGTTAGGTTAGGTTGAGTTAGGTTAGGTTAGGTTAGGTTAGGTTAGGTTAGGTTAAGTTAGGTTAGGTTAGGTTAGGTTAGGTTAGGTTAGGTTAGGTTAAGTTAGGTTAGGTTAGGTTAGGTTAGGTTAGGTTAGGTTAGGTTAGGTTAGGTTAGATTAGGTTAAGTTAGGTTATGTTAGGTTAGGTTAGGTTAGGTTAGGTTAAGTTAGGTTAGGTTAGGTTAGGTTAGGTTAGGTTAAGTTAGGTTAGGTTAGGTTAGGTTAAGCTAGGTTAGGTTAAGTTAGGTTAGGTTAGGTTAGGTTAGGTTAGTTTGGGTTGGGTTAGGTTAGGTTGGGTTAGGTTAGGTTAGGTTAGGTTAGTTTAGGTTAGGTTAGGTTGGGTTAGGTTAGGTTAGGTTAGGTTAAGTTAGGTTAGGTTAGGTTAGGTTAAGTTAGGTTAGGTTTGGTTAGGTTAGGTTAAGTTAGGTTAGGTTAGGCTAGGTTAGGTTAGGTTAAGTTAGGTTAGGTTAGGTTAGGTTAGGTTAAGTTAGGTTAGGTTAGGTTAGGTTAGGTTAGGTTAGGTTAAGTTAGGTTAGGTTAGGTTAAGTTAAGTTAGGTTTGGCTAGGTTAGGTTAGGTTAAGTTAGGTTAGGTTAAGTTAGGTTAGGTTAGGGTAGGTTAGGTTAAGTTAGGTTAGGTTAGGTTAGGTTAAGTTAGGTTAGGTTAGGTTTGGTTAGGTTAAGTTAAGTTAGGTTAGGTTGTTAGGTTAGGTTAGGCTAGGTTAGGTTAGGTTAAGTTAGGTTAGGTTAGGTTAGGTTAGGTTAGGTTAGTTAGGTTAGGTTAGGTTAGGTTAGGTCAGGTTAGGTTAGGTTAGGTTAGGTTAGGTTAGGTTAGGTTAGGTTAGGCTAGGTTAGGTTAGGTTAAGTTAGGTTAGGTTAGGTTAGGTTAGGTTAAGTTAGGTTAGGTTAGGTTAGGTTAAGTTAGGTTAGGTTAGGTTAGGTTAGGTTAAGTTAGGTTAGGTTAGGTTAGGTTAAGTTAGGTTAGGTTAGGTTAGGTTAGGTTAAGTTAGGTTAGGTTAGGTTAGGTTAAGTTAGGTTAGGTTAGGTTAGGTTAAGTTAGGTTAGGTTAGGTTTGGTTAGGTTAAGTTAAGTTAGGTTAGGTTGTTAGGTTAGGTTAGGCTAGGTTAGGTTAGGTTAAGTTAGGTTAGGTTAGGTTAGGTTAGGTTAGGTTAAGTTATGTTAGGTTAGGTTAGGTTAGGTCAGGTTAGGTTAAGTTAGGTTAGGTTAGGTTAGGTTAGGTTAGGTTAGGCTAGGTTAGGTTAGGTTAAGTTAGGTTAGGTTAGGTTAGGTTAGGTTAAGTTAGGTTAGGTTAGGTTAGGTTAAGTTAGGTTAGGTTAGGTTAGGTTATGTTAGGTTAGGTTAAGTTAAGTTAGGTTAGGTTAAGTTAGGTTAGGTTAGGTTAGGTTAGGTTAAGTTAGGTTAGGTTAAGTTAGGTTAGGTTAGGTTAGGTTAGGTTAGGTTAGGTTAAGTTAGGTTAGGTTAGGTTAGGTTAGGTTAGGTTAAGTTAGGTTAGGTTAGGTTAGGTTAAGATAGGTTAGGTTAGGTTAAGTTAAGTTAGTTTAGGTTAGGTTAGGTTAGGTTAGGTTGAGTTAGGTTAGGTTAGGTTAGGTTAGGCTAGGTTAGGTTAGGTTAAGTTAGGTTAGGTTTGGTTAGGTTAGGTTAGGTTAGGTTAGGTTAGGTTAAGTTAGGTTAGGTTAGGTTAGGTTAGGTTAGGTTAAGTTAGGTTAGGTTAGGTTAGGTTAGGTTAAGTTAGGTTAGGTTAGGTTAGGTTAGATTAGGTTAAGTTAGGTTATGTTAGGTTAGGTTAAGTTAGGTTAGGTTAGGTTAGGCTAGGTTAGGTTAGGTTAAGTTAGGTTAGGTTAGGTTAGGTTAGGTTAAGTTAGGTTAGGTTAGGTTAGGTTAAGTTAGGTTAGGTTAGGTTAGGTTAGGTTAGGTTAGGTTAAGTTAAGTTAGGTTAGGTTAAGTTAGGTTAGGTTAGGTTAGGTTAAGTTAGGTTAGGTTATGTTAGGTTAGGTTAGGTTAGGTTAGGTTAGGTTAATTAAAAAAAAATCCATTAAAATTCTTAAAGTAATTTTCAAAGATGTTTTTGGATTTTTTCCTTAAAAATCTCTAAAAATCCCTACAAATCCCTAAAAATCCTTAAGAATTCCTAACAATTCAAAAAATATCTAAAACTCCATAAAAGAAAATCCATACAAATCTCTTAAAATCAATAAAAATAACAAAAAATCCATGAAAAATCCAAAAAAACAAAAACAAAATATATAAAAATCCACAAAAAACACCAAAAATCAATAGAAATTAATATAAATATTTAATAATCTAAAATCTCTATGAATCACTAAAATTCATTAAACCCTAAAACAATCTAAAAGTCCTTAAAAGTCCATACAAATCCCAAAAAATCTCTAAAAATCCCTAAAACTCATTAAAAATCCCTATAAATCGCTAAATATTCTTAAAAATACATTAAAATCCTTAAAAAAAAACCACTAAAAGTCTCTAAAATTCCCTTCAAATCTCTAAAATTTTCAAAAAATCCTTAAAAAATCCAAAAAATTCATAAAAATTCAAAAAAATCCTTAAAAATCTCTAAAGATCCATAAAATTCCCCTGAAAAATCCCTAAAAATCAACAAATATTCCAAAAAATCCCCAAAAATCCATGAAAATTTATTCATAATACATAGAAATCCCTGAAAAAAATCCATAAACATCTTTGAAAATTACTTTAAGAATTTTAATGGATTTTTAGGTATTTGCATGGATTTTTACAGATATTTGGTATTTTTTTATGAATTTTTAGGGACATTAAGAATTTTTTTGAGAGATTTTTAGTGATTTTTTTTTTAGAAATTTTCAAGGATTTTTAATTTTTTTAAGGATTTTTA
Source organism: Halocaridina rubra (assembly GCA_037179515.1). Taxonomy (NCBI): domain Eukaryota; kingdom Metazoa; phylum Arthropoda; class Malacostraca; order Decapoda; family Atyidae; genus Halocaridina; species Halocaridina rubra. The sequence continues at coordinate 9,770 of JAXCGZ010009148.1, forward strand.
GAAAAATTTAGAGATTTTTAAGGAGTTTTATAGAGAATTTTAGGGATTATTAGTTGATTTTAGTGATTTTTAGAGATTTTGACATTTGTTTTATAGATTTTTAAGGATTTCTAGAGATTTTAAGGGATTTATAGCAAAATTTAATGATTTTTAGAGATTTTTAAAGAATTTTATGTATTTTTTTTGGAATTTCTTTTAATTTTTAGTAATATCTAAAGATTTTTTTTTAGATATCTTTATGGATTTTTTTTGAATTAACCTAACCTAACCTAATCTAACCTAACCTAACCTAACCTAACCTAACTAAACCTAATCTAACCTAACCTAACTTAACCTAACCTAACCTAACCTAACCTAACCTAACCTAACCTAACCCAACCTAACCTAACCTAACCTAACCTAACCTAACCCAACCCAAACTAACCTAACCTAACCTAACCTAACCTAACCTAACCCAACCTAACCTAACCTAACCTAACCTAACCTAACCTAACTTAGCCTAACCTAATCTAACCTAACCTAACCTAACCTAACTTAACCTAACCTAACCTAACCTAACTTAACCTAACCTAACCTAACCTAACTTAACCTAAACTAACTTAACCTAACCTAACCTAACTTAACCTAACCTATCTTAACTTAACCGAACGTAACCTAACCTAACCTAACTTAACCTAACCTAACCTAACCTAACCTAACCTAACTTAACCTAACCTAACCTAACCTAACCTAACCTAACTTAACCTAACCTAACCTAACCTAACCTAACCTAACAACCTAACCTAACCCAACCTAACCTAACCTAACCTAACTTAACCTAACCTAACCTAACCTAACCTAACTTAACCTAACCTAACCTAACCTAACTTAACCTAACCTAACCTAACCTAACCTAACTTAACCTAACCTAACCTAACTTA
>JAXCGZ010009149.1:0-10656 GCA_037179515.1 Halocaridina rubra
TTCTGCCTGAGGCAGTTTGGCGTGGGTAAATTTTCAAGCATTTAGCTATTATAGTCAATGATTGCTGAACTGTTGAACAAGTTTTCCAACTTAAATAATATTTAGAGAATCCATTGATATGTTCAACCAAATAAAAACTGCTCCATCAGAAATGACTTAATATTGATTCTAATATTTGATCATAGCTATGTAATTATGGACACGCATCCTTGACTATCGATGAACTCTCATTTTTATAACCAAATAAATAGTATGTCCATTAGCTTAAATTTTTCATTCAGTATTTATGACATTATAAGCAATTCTTTGATTAATTAAAGTAGTATTAGTAGCGAATGATGCTGAATTGGCAACACTGCAAAGCAAATGTGTTTTGATTATTACCACGAAAGACTGTGAACAAATTATGATATATATATATCAGCTGTTATTAATAAAATCAGATTATTATCTGTCTCCATATACATCATATATTGCTTCGAAGCCATTTTTCTGTATTCATTGTTCTTCAGTGCTAACCAGATTTAAGAATCTCTATAGAGAATTTATTGAGAGTATAAGAGGTATGAATATGACAGTCCCACTTGTAAGTAAAACATCTACATATCATTGTCCAGCTTGACATATACATCATTAGCTCACTTGTTGGGGTATATTGATCTAATTTTACACAATGTTCTTGAAAAATTAGTCATAGTTCGGCATTGTAATTCAGAATATAGCAATATTAGTTCTGTCACTTTAAGCTGAACTTTTCCTGTTAGTAGTAAAAACCTATTATACTTTCCTTCATTTCATCGATACCAGTGAAGTAAATCCCTCTATTCGATTCTTTGTTGTATTTGCACAACTTCATGAGTTTAGGCAGGAAAACAGACATTTTTATCCCAGCTCTAAAGCTCTGTCTCAAAAAGAAAGTAAGATTTATTATTACCATACCACGGGAGTGTTATTAGTGTCCCCACTATTTGTCATTCTCTCCAGTTCTACATTTTTTTCTAGTTTTCGGAGTTGGTAGAACTGCTCTCCACTTCCAACCAGTGAGCCAGCAAAAATATTCACACACGGGGTATAAATCTTTCATTTCTTTGAAGTTGCTGAGATAAGGGATAATTTTTAGACCATAAATTCTCTTCAGAGTTACCTATTTGGGAGGTTCTTATGCCCTCCCCCTTTAAGTTGTCATATAGATAACGAGCATAATTTTTTTTTATAAAAATCTTAATATGTGTGTGGTTGCTGTAAGCCAAATACTGACGTAAGTGCCTAATTGGCGTTTTTGTCATGCATCAAACAGCGTGCGAGTAATTACTCACACGAATAACCAGATTATTACCTTAGCTTAAAAATGCGTAAGAAATATCAAGTTTAAATTGTCATGTTGATAAAAAAAAAGAGGCTGATATGTCTGCTATTTCATTTTTTTAAGTCTAGATAGAATGTCTTACAATTGTTTCTGAAACTGAGTAATATTTGTTCCTAATATTACTTATGATGATGATTTTTGGTCAGTGCAAGTGCCACGTGACATATAAAAAATAGAAGTGGTCGGGATCAAAACGAAAAGCAAGGTGAGGTAGTTTACAGAGGAAGGGATGGGAAAAGTGATATAGTAAATACAGAGTGACATCCATATAAATGCACACAGGCAATATGAATTCTCATGCTGAGTGGTCAGAAAATAGTGTTTGTTTTCAATTGTGCTCACGGAGGAAGTGTTCTTGTCTGCGTTGCTTTAGGTTCTTGGAACAAATATCAATAGGAAAAAAAATGTAAACATGTGAACTACAAAGCAATACAGTCGTAGTCAGCAGTGCTCTCAAGTCTGAAAAAATGTGACATAAGTATATGAGGATAAAAACAAAATCTAAGTTTTTCGGTAATTTAGGAGAAAATGGGCTCAATATCAGAGGACATATTAAAAAATATGTGATTAAGCGAGATGACTGAGTAAGTAAACTGTAGAGGGACAATTGATTTCTGAACACTAGCATTAAGTATCTTATTAGAATATGCTGTAGAACCGGGTGGCTCATTTTCACTAATAATGAAATATGAGTAAGGAAGGTGTGTTTCTTTCTCAAAGATTCCATGTTCAAAGGCTCGATCAATATAAACACTCAAGCACACACACACACACACACACACACACACACACACACACACACACACACACACACACACACACACACACACACACACACACACACACATACACACACACACACACAGAGACACACACATACACACACACACACACATACACACACACACACAAACACTCACTCACACACATATACACATACATGAAGAGAGAGAGAGAGAGAGAGAGAGAGAGAGAGAGAGAGAGAGAGAGAGAGAGAGAGAGAGAGAGAGAGAGAGAGACCCAAATACAACGCTAAAAAGGAATTTTGACACTATATAGAAAAGTCCTAAAAATGCCAATGGGGTACCATTACGAATATCACAATAATTTTTGTAAAAAAAAATATATTTATAAAAACCTGACCAAAATATATCAAAAAAGTGGGATTTGCATAGACAAATTGGTCAAATAGCTGTAAACTCCAAATGCAATGCTAAAAATTTTGACAATATATATATATATATATATATATATATATATATATATATATATATATATATATATATATATATATATATATATATATATATATATATATATATATATATATATATATATATATATATATATATAAATGCCATTGGGGGACCATTACGAAAGTTACAATAATTTTTGGAATAAAAGAATTATTAAAACCTGACGAAAATACTTCAAAAGAATGGGATTTGCATAGACAAGTTGGTCTAATAGCTTTAAAATCCAAATGCAATGCTAAAACAGAATTTTGACTAAATATAAATAAATAAAAAAAATTGCCAATGGGGGCCATTACGATATATACGAAGAATTTTGGAAAAAACTCATATATAAAAAACCTGAACTAAATGCTTCAAAAGAGTGGGATTTACATAGACAAGTTGGTCTAATAACTGTAAAATCCAAATGCAGTGCTAAAATGAAATTTTGAGATGATGAATGTATCATGATTTTGCTTTTGAACTGAAAAATTTTCTGTTCAGTTATACCTTTTACCTTTCTGCCTGAGGCAGTTTGGCGTGGGTAAATTTTCAAGCATTTAGCTATTATAGTCAATGATTGCTGAACTGTTGAACAAGTTTTCCAACTTAAATAATATTTAGAGAATCCATTGATATGTTCAACCAAATAAAAACTGCTCCATCAGAAATGACTTAATATTGATTCTAATATTTGATCATAGCTATGTAATTATGGACACGCATCCTTGACTATCGATGAACTCTCATTTTTATAACCAAATAAATAGTATGTCCATTAGCTTAAATTTTTCATTCAGTATTTATGACATTATAAGCAATTCTTTGATTAATTAAAGTAGTATTAGTAGCGAATGATGCTGAATTGGCAACACTGCAAAGCAAATGTGTTTTGATTATTACCACGAAAGACTGTGAACAAATTATGATATATATATATCAGCTGTTATTAATAAAATCAGATTATTATCTGTCTCCATATACATCATATATTGCTTCGAAGCCATTTTTCTGTATTCATTGTTCTTCAGTGCTAACCAGATTTAAGAATCTCTATAGAGAATTTATTGAGAGTATAAGAGGTATGAATATGACAGTCCCACTTGTAAGTAAAACATCTACATATCATTGTCCAGCTTGACATATACATCATTAGCTCACTTGTTGGGGTATATTGATCTAATTTTACACAATGTTCTTGAAAAATTAGTCATAGTTCGGCATTGTAATTCAGAATATAGCAATATTAGTTCTGTCACTTTAAGCTGAACTTTTCCTGTTAGTAGTAAAAACCTATTATACTTTCCTTCATTTCATCGATACCAGTGAAGTAAATCCCTCTATTCGATTCTTTGTTGTATTTGCACAACTTCATGAGTTTAGGCAGGAAAACAGACATTTTTATCCCAGCTCTAAAGCTCTGTCTCAAAAAGAAAGTAAGATTTATTATTACCATACCACGGGAGTGTTATTAGTGTCCCCACTATTTGTCATTCTCTCCAGTTCTACATTTTTTTCTAGTTTTCGGAGTTGGTAGAACTGCTCTCCACTTCCAACCAGTGAGCCAGCAAAAATATTCACACACGGGGTATAAATCTTTCATTTCTTTGAAGTTGCTGAGATAAGGGATAATTTTTAGACCATAAATTCTCTTCAGAGTTACCTATTTGGGAGGTTCTTATGCCCTCCCCCTTTAAGTTGTCATATAGATAACGAGCATAATTTTTTTTTATAAAAATCTTAATATGTGTGTGGTTGCTGTAAGCCAAATACTGACGTAAGTGCCTAATTGGCGTTTTTGTCATGCATCAAACAGCGTGCGAGTAATTACTCACACGAATAACCAGATTATTACCTTAGCTTAAAAATGCGTAAGAAATATCAAGTTTAAATTGTCATGTTGATAAAAAAAAAGAGGCTGATATGTCTGCTATTTCATTTTTTTAAGTCTAGATAGAATGTCTTACAATTGTTTCTGAAACTGAGTAATATTTGTTCCTAATATTACTTATGATGATGATTTTTGGTCAGTGCAAGTGCCACGTGACATATAAAAAATAGAAGTGGTCGGGATCAAAACGAAAAGCAAGGTGAGGTAGTTTACAGAGGAAGGGATGGGAAAAGTGATATAGTAAATACAGAGTGACATCCATATAAATGCACACAGGCAATATGAATTCTCATGCTGAGTGGTCAGAAAATAGTGTTTGTTTTCAATTGTGCTCACGGAGGAAGTGTTCTTGTCTGCGTTGCTTTAGGTTCTTGGAACAAATATCAATAGGAAAAAAAATGTAAACATGTGAACTACAAAGCAATACAGTCGTAGTCAGCAGTGCTCTCAAGTCTGAAAAAATGTGACATAAGTATATGAGGATAAAAACAAAATCTAAGTTTTTCGGTAATTTAGGAGAAAATGGGCTCAATATCAGAGGACATATTAAAAAATATGTGATTAAGCGAGATGACTGAGTAAGTAAACTGTAGAGGGACAATTGATTTCTGAACACTAGCATTAAGTATCTTATTAGAATATGCTGTAGAACCGGGTGGCTCATTTTCACTAATAATGAAATATGAGTAAGGAAGGTGTGTTTCTTTCTCAAAGATTCCATGTTCAAAGGCTCGATCAATATAAACACTCAAGCACACACACACACACACACACACACACACACACACACACACACACACACACACACACACACACACACACACACACACACACACACACAGACACACACACATACACACACACACACACAGAGACACACACATACACACACACACACACATACACACACACACACAAACACTCACTCACACACATATACACATGAGAGAGAGAGAGAGAGAGAGAGAGAGAGAGAGAGAGAGAGAGAGAGAGAGAGAGAGAGAGAGAGAGAGAGAGAGAGAGAGAGAGAGAGAGAGAGAGAGAGAGAGAGAGAGAGAGAGAGAGAGTATCCTTTGACATTCTTAAATATAATCTTTAACCTTAAACGTAAATGAGAATTTTTTAAGCCAATATACATAGTAAAGCATAAATGGACATGATTCACATTGTACAACTTCCTGCTTTCAATACCGAGGCAATATCGAAAAAAGTCAGCCCATAAAGCAGAGGATATGAAAAATTGTAAAATATTATCAACAAGACTTCATAGAAACAATAAAGAAAGTTTATAAAAAGGTTTATAAAGAATGAAAGAACGGAAGTAAAGCAAAAGAAAGAAACAGTTGTATATATGGGTTGTATATTCACTTCTTTTCTTGGAAAGAAGTAGTAGATAAAAAGGAGAAGTTTTAAGAAGGATGTCAATTTACCTCATGGAGATAAATTACAATAGAAAAATAATGGAACTTGGAATGAAATGGAAATGAACGACTAAATAATTAAGTGTGGAATTTATAAATATATAATGTCAACTAAAATTTGAAGTGGCTTATATAATCGAAATAAAATCTTGAACAAGAGGAAGGTAAGTAATGGAATCTAATGCATTTAGGAAAGTGACTACTAAAAAGCGTAAGATATTATAACAATCGAAATCATGATGCTAATAATAAGAATAAGAATAAAAATAATAATAATGATAATAATAATATTAATAATAATAATAATAATAATAATAATAATAAAAATAATAATAATGATAATAATAGTAATAATAATAATAATAATAATAATAATAATAATAATAATAATAATAATAATAATAATAATATTAATAATATATATATATATATATATATATATATATATATATATATATATATATATATATATATATATATATATATATATATATATATATATATATATATATATATATATATATTATTATTAATATTATTATTATTATTATTATTATTATTATTATTATTATTATTATTATTATTATTATTGTTATTATTATTACTATTATTATCATTATTATTATTTTTATTATTATATATCTACGAATAATATTTTCTAAATCATTAATTTCTCCTTCAATTAAGATTTGAGTATCGTCAGCATATTGAATGACATAACAGTTAGGTAAATATTTTACTAGATCGTTTACATATATTAGAAAAAGTATAGGTCCTAAGATCGATCCCTGAGGAACCCCAAACAATACCTTCTTGCAACTTGAAACTACATCTTTTATTCTGACTGACTGGTAGCGGTTTTTTAAATAGTTCTCAAACCAGCTTGGGTCAATGTTCATTTTTTTGCATTTTTCTAATAAAATATTATGGTTAACACTATCAAAAGCTTTAGAAAGATCGAGTAGTAGTAGCAATGATATTTTCTTATTATCTATATTTTTGTATATTTCATCTGATATTTTCAATAAGGCAGTTTCAGTTGATAATTTTGGCCTGAAACCGTGTTGACGTTTTGCAATAAGTTTATTTTTTTCAAGAAACTCACTTAACTGATTTGCAACAATCTTTTCATGTATCTTTGATAAAATTGGTAGTAAAGAGATTGGTCTATAGTTAGAGACGTCGTCAAGATTTCCATTTTTAAAACCAGGAATTACATGGGGATTTTTCCATAAATCTGGGTAAATATTGGTAACTATGGAAGTATTGATTATTACCGTCAGATAATATGCTATTACAAATAATGAATCTCTAATAAAATGAAAACAAATTCCATCTGATCCATATGCATTAGAGTCTTTCAGATTTTTTTTATTACTAAGATTACTGTATTACAATCTACTGTAGTAGGGTTAAAGACATCATTACTTCTATTGAATGTACTATGTTCTTCAAAATTAACATTATTATTATTATTACTACCATCATCACTATTATCATTACCATTACTACCACCATCATTATTATTTTCACCATTATCAACATTACTATTATTATTACTACTACCATCATCATTATTATTACCACCATTACTATTATTGATTTCATTCATTATTTCTTTCTTTGTTTTTTCAAAGTTTTTTTTCCCCACTTCAGCGAAAAAATTATTGAACTCTTCTGCTTTAGCACTTACATCTACCTCATCGGGTATAATTGATATGTTACTACTTTTATTACAGTTATTGGAAAGCATGGTTTTAGCAATTTTCCATGTATCAGAGATATTGCCTTTAGCGTTTTGAAATTCATTTTTGTAATACTGTTTCTTACTGCTACTTAATAATGATTTTACTTGTTTCTTTTGCTCTGTAAACTTTTCTCTTAAAGGGATATTATCTCTTTGTAGTTTTACTTCATTTTGTAGTTTGTCTCTTTCTTTCATAATGTTTTTTATGTCATCTGTTATCCAAGGAGCGGGGGGACGAAATATTTCTCTTGTCACGAGTGGTGCACATCGATCTATACATGATGATAAGACACTGGTTAAAATTCTTACTTGTATATTTATATTATCGGTATTTAGAATTTCATTTAATTTATGTACTTCATTCATAAGTAAACTACAAAGTAATTCTTGTGAATAATTTCTTAAGCATCTGAATGTTTTAAAGATTGGTTGTCTCTTTGGTTTGCGAATATTTAGGGACGTTACAATTTCCTCGTGGTCTGCTATAGGGCTTGGCATTACGTCACACTTAGTTATCATATGTTTGGAATTTGTTATTACTAGATCGATTTGGGAAACTGAAGTGGGAGTGATTCTAGTTGGTTTATTTATAATCTGTTCTAGATTTAAATTCTTAATAAGTCTACTCATTTTATTTTCTCTTTTTAGTTGATCATCATTAAAATCGCCATATATAAAAACTGGTTTGTTTTTTAAAATTATCTCCTTAAAAACGTCCAAAATATAGCTAAAAGAGGTTACCGGGGCTTTAGGGTGGCGGTACACGCAGCCTATGATAATAGAAGGAAACTTTTTATGTTGGACAGAGATCCATTTATCTTCCACTCCTTCGTGCTTCTCAGTTTCAAGATTTAGTTCAGTGGCCTTCAAATAATTTTTAACAAATAAACATACACCTCCACCTCTACCACTGTCATAGCGATAAATATTATATGAAGGAATATTAATAAATGCATTATTAATTGACGGATACAGCCATGATTCGCTAATGCAAAGAACATCAATATTTTCTTGTACAAGCATATGTTCAATTTCTAGTATATGGGATAACAGAGATTGTGCATTTATATGTACAACAGATAATCTATCATTATATTTACAAGTAACTTTCACATCGGCACTGTCTTCTTGGCCATGATTCTAATAATAATCATTATTTTTACATAATTTACTCTTATGACCATATTCATGACATACATTACATTTAACTTTATGATCAAATCTACAATTTGATTGGCGGTGATTGAACTCACCACAATTATAACATCCATATCTTTGACTTTGCACATAATCATAATCCCTTCTTTCTCTGTTTTGTTTGTAAGTATGACTTATCCTAGTGTTGGTATTGCTGTATCGTCCCTGGGAGCCAGTATCACCATGTCTACCACGCGAGAAATTATTATAATCATAATCCCTTCTTTCTCTATTTTGTTTGTTAGTATGACTTAGCCAGGTGTTTGTATTGCTGTATCGTCCCTGGGAGCCAGTATCACCATGTCTACCACGCAAGAAACTATTTTTGACTCCCGTATTTTGGCCTCTATTTTGATAAAATCTAACTGTATTGCTACCTTTAACATTCATGTTCACTCTATTGTCACTACCTCCTCTGTCTCTTTTATCATTAGATTTCATTTTATTGTTGCTAGCATTAAACAAATTTGATTTTACTGTTTTCCAATCTCGGCAGATAAAGTCACTTGTACAAACAGAAGAAATAGCATCCAATAGTCTGATTGCTCCAATTCTATTAAGTAAATCATTTTCCATATCATCTCGAATTTCGTAACAGCTAATATCAATATCACCAGTTCCAAATTTGAAAAACTCTGCTGTCTTAATGAATGTAACCCCATTGTTATTACACCATTCATGCAACTGGGTATTATATTGATATATTCTATCAGGCAAACCACTTGTCTTCAAACTTGGGACTAGTTCACAAACCTTGACCTCAATATCTTTGTTTTTCCCCTGAAGTTCAGCGATTACAGTCCCAAGGGTATCAAGAATTGTTTCTAAGGTAGCATCTTCGTCAAGTAGATCTTGTGTTCCGCAGTAGATAACACATTCCTTTGGCAAGTGATCAAGTTCCTCAATTATCCAAGATTTTAGTATCTTCAAGTTTGCTTCTGGAAGTGTTCTTATTTCTACATGTTCAAGAAGGTCGCTTGATTTTATTTCTTTTAAGCAAGAGTCGCCAATCAATAAGGTATCTCCTTCAAGGGGTGCGTTCGTACGTCTGGCATGGGTATTTGTTTCACTGAGGTTTTGTATTGCTTCTTGATTTTGTTTAATGGTTTCCTCTGCCAAGAGAGAGAGAGAGAGAGAGAGAGAGAGAGAGAGAGGAGAGAGAGAGAGAGAGAGAGAGAGAGAGGAGAGAGAGAGAGAGAGAGAGAGAGAGAGAGAGAGAGAGAGAGAGAGAGAGAGAGAGAGAGAGAGAGAGAGAGAGAGAGAGAGAGACCCAAATACAACGCTAAAAAGGAATTTTGACACTATATAGAAAAGTCCTAAAAATGCCAATGGGGTACCATTACGAATATCACAATAATTTTTGTAAAAAAAAATATATTTATAAAAACCTGACCAAAATATATCAAAAAAGTGGGATTTGCATAGACAAATTGGTCAAATAGCTGTAAACTCCAAATGCAATGCTAAAAATTTTGACAATATATATATATATATATATATATATATATATATATATATATATATATATATATATATATATATATATATATATATATATATATATATATAAATGCCATTGGGGGACCATTACGAAAGTTACAATAATTTTTGGAATAAAAGAATTATTAAAACCTGACGAAAATACTTCAAAAGAATGGGATTTGCATAGACAAGTTGGTCTAATAGCTTTAAAATCCAAATGCAATGCTAAAACAGAATTTTGACTAAATATAAATAAATAAAAAAAATTGCCAATGGGGGCCATTACGATATATACGAAGAATTTTGGAAAAAACTCA
>JAXCGZ010009150.1:0-10605 GCA_037179515.1 Halocaridina rubra
TTTTCCTATACTTAGGAATGAGCGCATTCTACCTGAATGCCACTATGTTCATATTACAGATTCCCCAACCTCACTCGTGGCTTCATTTTAGCATTTAATTCAATTCCCAATCTCATTCGGGCCATGAAATAACCAATAAGCACATTATATATGTGAAACCATGAATCATTTTTTTACCTCGACTGGGACTCGAACCTAGGACTTATGATTACTAAGTCAAGGCGCTACCACTACACCACAGAAGGTTAAAAGGAATCCAACCTTATAGCTTATATCTGCTATACTTAGGAATGAACGAACTCTAACTGAATGCCACTATGTTCATATTGCAGATTCCCCAACCTCACTCGTGGCTTCATTTTAGCATTTAATTCAATTCCCAATCTCATTCGGGCCATGTAATAACCAATAAGCACATTATATATGTGAAACCATGAATCATTTTTTTACCCCGACTGGGACTCGAACCTAGGACTTATGATTACTAAGTCAAGGCGCTACCACTACACCACAGAAGGTTAAAAGGAATCCAACCTTATAGCTTATATCTGCTATACTTAGGAATGAACGCATTCTAACTGAATGCCACTATGTTCAAAATACAGATTCCCCAACCTCACTCGTGGCTTCATTTTAGCATTTAATTCAATTCCCAATCTCATTCGGGCCATGAAATAACCAATAAGCACATTATATATGTGAAACTATGAATCATTTTTTTACCCCGACTGGGACTCGAGCCTAGGACTAATGATTATTAAGTCAAGGCACTACCACTACACCACAGAAGGTTAAAAGGAATCCAACCTTATTGCTTATATCTGTTGTACTTAGGAATGAACGCATTCTAAGTGAATGCCACTATGTTCATATTACAGATTCCCCAAACTCACTCGTTTCTTCATTTTAGCATATAATTCAATTCCCAATCTCATTCGGGCCATGAAATAACCAATAAGCACATTATATATGTGAAACCATGAATCATTTTTTTACCCCGACTGGGACTCGAACCTAGGACTTATGATTACTAAGTCAAGGAGCTACCACTATACCACAGAAGGTTAAAAGGAATCCAACCTTATAGCTTATGTCTGCTATACTTAGGAATGAACGCATTCTAGCTGAATGCCACTATGTTCATATTACAGATTCCCCAACCTCTCTCGTGGCTTCATTTTAGCATTTAATTCAATTCCCAATCTCATTCGGGCCATGAAATAACCAATAAGCACATTATATATGTGAAACCATGAATCATTTTTTTACCCCGATTGGGACTCGAACCTAGGACTTATGATTACTAATTCAAGGCGCTACCAAAACACCACAGAAGGTTAAAAGGAATCCAACCTTATAGCTTATATCTGCTATACTTAGGAATGAACGCATTCTAACTGAATGCCACTATGTTCATATTACAGATTCCCCAACCTCACTCGTGGCTTTATTTTAGCATTTAATTCGATTTCCAATCTCATTCGGGCCATGAAATAACCAATAAGCACATTATATATGTGAAACCATGAATCATATTTTTACCCCGACAGGGACTCGAGCCTAGGACTTATGATTACTAAGTCAAGGCGCTACCACTACACCACAGAAGGTTAAAAGGAATCCAACCTTATAGCTTATATCTGCTATACTTAGGAATGAACGCATTCTAACTGAATGCCACTATGTTCATATTACAGATTCCCCAACCTCACTCGTGGCTTCATTTTAGCATTTAATTCAATTCCCAATCTCATTCGGGCCATGAATTAACCAATAAGCACATTATATATGTGAAACCATGAATCATCTTTTTACCCCGACTGGGACTCGAACCTAGGACTTATGATTACTAAGTCAAGGCGCTACCACTACACCACAGAAGGTTAAAAGGAATCCAACCTTATAGCTTATATCTGCTATACTTAGGAATGAACGCATTCTAACTGAATACCACTATGTTCATATTACAGATTCCCCAACCTCACTCGTGGCTTCATTTTAGCATTTAATTCAATTCCCAATCTCATTCGGGCCATGAAATAACCAATAAGCACATTATATATGTGAAACCATGAATCATTTTTTTACCCCGACTAGGACTCGAACCTAGGACTTATGATTACTAAGTCAAGGCGCTACCACTACACCACAGAAGGTTAAAAGGAATCCAACCTTATAGCTTATATCTGCTATACTTAGGAATGAACGCATTCTAACTGAATGCCACTATGTTCATATTACAGATTCCCCAACCTCACTCGTGGCTTCATTTTAGCATTTAATTCATTTCCCAATCTCATTCGGGTCATGAAATAACCAATAAGCACATTATATATGTGAAACCATGAATCATTTTTTTACTCCGATTGGGACTCGAACCTAGTACTTATGATTACTAAGTCAAAGCGCTACCACTACACCACAAAAGGTTAAAAGGAATCCAACCTTATAGCTTATATCTGCTATACTTAGGAATGAACGCATTCTAACTGAATGCCACTATGTTCATGTTACAGATTCCCCAACCTCACTCGTGGCTTCATTTTAGCATTTAATTCAATTCCCAATCTCATTCGGGTCTTACAATAACCAAGCAAGCACGTTACATATGTGAAAACATGAATCATATTTTACCCCGACCGGGATTCGAACCTAGGACTTATGATTACTTAGTCAAGGCGCTACCACTACACCACAGAAGGTTAAAAGGAATCCAACCTTATAGCTTATATCTGCTATACTTAGGAATGAACGCATTCTAACTGAATGCCACTATGTTCATATTACAGATTCCCCAACCTCACTCGTGGCTTTATTTTAGCATTTAATTCGATTTCCAATCTCATTCGGGCCATGAAATAACCAATAAGCACATTATATATGTGAAACCATGAATCATATTTTTACCCCGACTGGGACTCGAGCCTAGGACTTATGATTACTAAGTCAAGGCGCTACCACTACACCACAGAAGGTTAAAAGGAATCCAACCTTATAGCTTATATCTGCTATACTTAGGAATGAACACATTCTAACTGAATGCCACTATGTTCATATTACAGATTCCCCAACCTCACTCGTGGCTTCATTTTAGCATTTAATTCAATTTCCAATCTCATTCGGGCCATGAAATAACCAATAAGCACATTATATATGTGAAACCATGAATCATTTTTTTACTCCGACTTTGACTCAAACCTAGGACTTATGATTACTAAGTCAAGGCGCTACCACTACACCACAGAAGGTTAAAAGGAATCCAACCATATAGCTTATATCTGCTATACTTAGGAATGAACGCATTCTAACTGAATGCCACTATGTTCATATTACAGATTCCCCAACCTCACTCGTGGCTTCATTTTAACATTTAATTCAATTCCCAATCTCATTCGGGCCATGAATTAACCAATAAGCACATTATATATGTGAAACCATTAATCATCTTTTTACCCCGACTGGGACTCGAACCTAGGACTTATGATTACTAAGTCAAGGCGCTACCACTACACCACAGAAGGTTAAAAGGAATCCAAACTTATAGCTTATATCTGCTATACTTAGGAATGAACGCATTCTAACTGAATACCACTATGTTCATATTACAGATTCCCCAACCTCACGCGTGGCTTCATTTTAGCATTTAATTCAATTCCCAATCTCATTCGGGCCATGAAATAACCAATAAGCACATTATATATGTGAAACCATGAATCATTTTTTTACCCCGACTGGGACTCGAACCTAGGACTTATGATTACTAAGTCAAGGCGCTACCACTACACCACAGAAGGTTAAAAGGAATCCAACCTTATAGCTTATATCTGCTATACTTAGGAATGAACGCATTCTAACTGAATGCCACTATGTTTATATTACAGATTCCCCAACCTCTCTCGTGGCTTCATTTTAGCATTTAATTCATTTCCCAATCTCATTCGGGCCATGAAATAACCAATAAGCACATTATATATGTGAAACCATGAATCATTTTTTTACTCCGATTGGGACTCGAACCTAGTACTTATGATTACTAAGTCAAGGCGCTACCACTACACCACAAAAGGTTAAAAGGAATCCAACCTTATAACTTATATCTGCTATACTTAGGAATGAACGCATTCTAACTGAATGCCACTATGTTCATATTACAGATTCCCCAACCTCACTCGTGGCTTCATTTTAGCATTTAATTCAATTCCCAATCTCATTCGGGTCTTACAATAACCAAGCAAGCACGTTACATATGTGAAAACATGAATCATATTTTACCCCGACCGGGATTCGAACCTAGGACTTATGATTACTAAGTCAAGGCGCTACCACTACACCACAGAAGGTTAAAAGGAATCCAACCTTATAGCTTATATCTGCTATACTTAGGAATGAACGCATTCTAACTGAATGCCACTATGTTCATATTACAGATTCCCCAACCTCACTCGTGGCTTCATTTTAGCATTTAATTCAATTCCCAATCTCATTCGGGTCTTACAATAACCAAGCAAGCACATTACATATGTGAAAACATGAATCATATTTTACCCCGACCTGGGATTCGAACCTAGGATTTATGATTACTAAGTCAAGGCGCTACCACTACACCACAGAAGGTTAAAAGGAATCCAACCTTATAGCTTATATCTGCTATACTTAGGAATGAACGCATTCTAACTGAATGCCACTATGTTCATATTACAGATTCCCCAACCTCACTCGTGGCTTCATTTTAGCATTTAATTCAATTCCCAATCTCATTCGGGTCTTACAATAACCAAGCAAGCACATTACATATGTGAAAACATGAATCATATTTTACCCCGACCGGGATTCGAACCTAGGACTTATGATTACTAAGTCAAGGCGCTACCACTACACCACAGAAGGTTAAAAGGAATCCAACCTTATAGCTTATATCTGCTATACTTAGGAATGAACGCATTCTAACTGAATGCCACTATGTTCATATTACAGATTCCCCAACCTCACTCGTGGCTTCATTTTAGCATTTAATTCAATTCCCAATCTCATTCGGGTCTTACAATAACCAAGCAAGCACACATATGTGAAAACATGAATCATATTTTACCCCGACCGGGATTCGAACCTAGGACTTATGATTACTAAGTCAAGGCGCTACCACTACACCACAGAAGGTTAAAAGGAATCCAACCTTAAAGCTTATATCTGCTATACTTAGGAATGAACGCATTCTAACTGAATGCCACTATGTTCATATTACAGATTCCCCAACCTCACTCGTGGCTTCATTTTAGCATTTAATTCAATTCCCAATCTCATTCGTGTCTTACAATAACCAAGCAAGCACATTACATATGTGAAAACATGAATCATATTTTACCCCGACCGGGATTCGAACCTAGGACTTATGATTACAAAGTCAAGGCGCTACCACTACACCACAGAAGGTTAAAAGGAATCCAACCTTATAGCTTATATCTGCTATACTTAGGTTGAACGCATTCTAACTGAATGCCACTATGTTCATATTACAGATTCCCAAACCTCACTCGTGGCTTCATTTTAGCATTTAATTCAATTCCCAATCTCATTCGGGTCTTACAATAACCAAGCAAGCACATTACATATGTGAAAACATGAATCATATTTTACCCCGACCGGGATTCGAACCTAGGACTTATGATTACTAAGTCAAGGCGCTACCACTACACCACAGAAGGTTAAAAGGAATCCAACCTTATAGCTTATATCTGCTATACTTAGGAATGAACGCATTCTAACTGAATGCCACTATGTTCATATTACAGATTCCCCAACCTCACTCGTGGCTTCATTTTAGCATTTAATTCAATTCCCAATCTCATTCGGGTCTTACAATAACCAAGCAAGCACATTACATATGTGAAAACATGAATCATATTTTACCCCGACCTGGATTCGAACCTAGGACTTATGATTACTAAGTCAAGGCGCTACCACTAGACCACAGAAGGTTAAAAGGAATCCAACCTTATAGCTTATATCTGCTATACTTAGGAATGAACGCATTCTAACTGAATGCCACTATGTTCATATTACAGATTCCCCAACCTCACTCGTGGCTTCATTTTAGCATTTAATTCAATTCCCAATCTCATTCGGGTCTTACAATAACCAAGAAAGCACATTACATATGTGAAAACATGAATAATATTTCACCCCGACCAGGATTCGAACCTAGGACTTATGATTACTAAATCAAGGCGCTACCACTACACCACATAAGGTTAAAAGGAATCCAACCTTATAGCTTATATCTGCTATACTTAGGAATGAACGCATTCTAACTGAATGCCACTATGTTCATATTACAGATTCCCCAACCTCACTCGTGGCTTCATTTTAGCATTTAATTCAATTCCCAACCTCATTCGGGTCTTACAATAACCAAGCAAGCACATGACATATGTGAAAACATGAATCATATTTTACCCCGACCGGGATTCGAACCTAGGACTTATGATTACTAAGTCAAGGCGCTACCACTACACCACATTAGGTTAAAAGGAATCCAACCTTATAACTTATATCTGCTATACTTAGGAATGAACGCATTCTAACTGAATGCCACTATGTTCATATTACAGATTCCCCAACCTCACTCGTGGCTTCATTTTAGCATTTAATTCAATTCCCAATCTCATTCGGGTCTTACAATAACCAAGCAAGCACATTACATATGTGAAAACATGAATCATATTTTACCCCGACCGGGATTCGAACCTAGGACTTATGATTACTAAGTCAAGGCGATTCCACTACACCACAGAAGGTTAAAAGGAATCCAACCTTATAGCTTATATCTGCTATACTTAGGAATGAACGCATTCTAACTGAATGCCACTAAGTTCAGTTAGAATGCATTCATTCCTAAGTATAGCAGATATAAGCTATAAGGTTGGATTCCTTTTAACCTTCTGTGGTGTAGTGGTAGCGCCTTGACTTAGTAATCATAAGTCCTAGGTTCGAATCCCGGTCGGGGTAAAATATGATTCATGTTTTCACATATGCAATGTGCTTGCTTGGTTATTGTAAGACCCGAATGAGATTGGGAATTGAATTAAATGCTAAAATGAAGCCACGAGTGAGGTTGGGGAATCTGTAATATGAACATAGTGGCATTCAGTTAGAATGCGTTCATTCCTAAGTATAGCAGATATAAGCTATAAGGTTGGATTCCTTTTAACCTTCTGTGGTGTAGTGGTAGCGCCTTGACTTAGTAATCATAAGTCGTAGGTTCGAATCCCGGTCGGGGTAAAATATGATTCATGTTTTCACATATGTAATGTGCTTGCTTGGTTATTGTAAGACCCGAATGAGATTGGGAATTGAATTAAATGCTAAAATGAAGCCACGAGTGAGGTTTGGGAATCTGTAATATGAACATAGTGGCATTCAGTTAGAATGCGTTCATTCCTAAGTATAGCAGATATAAGCTATAAGGTTGGATTCCTTTTAACCTTCTGTGGTGTAGTGGTAGCGCCTTGACTTAGTAATCATAAGTTCTAGGTTCGAATCCCGGTCGGGGTAAAATATGATTCATGTTTTCACATATGTAATGTGCTTGCTTGGTTATTGTAAGACCCGAATGAGATTGGGAATTGAATTAAATGCTAAAAAGAAGCCACGAGTGAGGTTGGGGAATCTGTAACATGAACATAGTGGCATTCAGTTAGAATGCGTTCATTCCTAAGTATAGCAGATATAAGCTATAAGGTTGGATTCCTTTTAACCTTCTGTGGTGTAGTGGTAGCGCCTTGACTTAGTAATCATAAGTCCTAGGTTCGAATCCCGGTCGGGGTAAAATATGATTCATGTTTTCACATATGTAATGTGCTTGCTTGGTTATTGTAAGACCCGAATGAGATTGGGAATTGAATTAAATGCTAAAATGAAGCCACGAGTGAGGTTGGGGAATCTAAAATATGAACATAGTGGCATTCAGTTAGAATGCGTTCATTCCTAAGTATAGCAGATATAAGCTATAAGGTTGGATTCCTTTTAACGTTCTGTGGTGTAGTGGTAGCGTCTTGACTTAGTAATCATAAGTCCTAGGTTCGAATCCCGGTCAGGGTAAAATATGATTCATATATATATATATATATATATATATATATATATATATATATATATATATATATATATATATATATATATATATATATATATATATATATATATATATATATATATATATATATATATATATATATATATATATATATATATATATATATATATATATATATATATATATATATATATATATATATATATATATATATATATATATATATATATATATATATATATATATATATATATATATATATATATATATATATATATATATATATATATATATATATATATATATATATATATATATATATATATATATATATATATATATATATATATATATATATATATATATATATATATATATATATATATATATATATATATATATATATATATATATATATATATATATATATATATATATATATATATATATATATATATATATATATATATATATATATATATATATATATATATATATATATATATATATATATATATATATATATATATATATATATATATATATATATATATATATATATATATATATATATATATATATATATATATATATATATATATATATATATATATATATATATATATATATATATATATATATATATATATATATATATATATATATATATATATATATATATATATATATATATATATATATATATATATATATATATATATATATATATATATATATATATATATATATATATATATATATATATATATATATATATATATATATATATATATATATATATATATATATATATATATATATATATATATATATATATATATATATATATATATATATATATATATATATATATATATATATATATATATATATATATATATATATATATATATATATATATATATATATATATATATATATATATATATATATATATATATATATATATATATATATATATATATATATATATATATATATATATATATATATATATATATATATATATATATATATATATATATATATATATATATATATATATATATATATATATATATATATATATATATATATATATATATATATATATATATATATATATATATATATATATATATATATATATATATATATATATATATATATATATATATATATATATATATATATATATATATATATATATATATATATATATATATATATATATATATATGTATATATATAAATGTGTATAAATATATATATATATATATATATATATATATATATATATATATATATATATATATATATATATATATATATATATATATATATATATATATATATATATATATATATATATATATATATATATATATATATATATATATATATATATATATATATATATATATATATATATATATATATATATATATATATATATATATATATATATATATATATATATATATATATATATATATATATATATATATATATATATATATATATATATATATATATATATATATATATATATATATATATATATATATATATATATATATATATATATATATATATATATATATATATATATATATATATATATATATATATATATATATATATATATATATATATATATATATATATATATATATATATATATATATATATATATATATATATATATATATATATATATATATATATATATATATATATATATATATATATATATATATATATATATATATATATATATATATATATATATATATATATATATATATATATATATATATATATATATATATATATATATATATATATATATATATATATATATATATATATATATATATATATATATATATATATATATATATATATATATATATATATATATATATATATATATATATATATATATATATATATATATATATATATATATATATATATATATATATATATATATATATATATATATATATATATATATATATATATATATATATATATATATATATATATATATATATATATATATATATATATATATATATATATATATATATATATATATATATATATATATATATATATATATATATATATATATATATATATATATATATATATATATATATATATATATATATATATATATATATATATATGTATATATATATATATATATATATATATATATATATATATATATATATATATATATATATATATATATATATATATATATATATATATATATATATATATATATATATATATATATATATATATATGTATATATATATATATATATATATATATATATATATATATATATATATATATATATATATATATATATATATATATATATATATATATATATATATATATATATATATATATATATATATATATATATATATATATATATATATATATATATATATATATATATATATATATATATATATATATATGTA
>JAXCGZ010009151.1:0-10567 GCA_037179515.1 Halocaridina rubra
ATATATATAAAGTGCTTATTAATTTCGTGACCTTAGCTGGGCTTTTCCTACCACTTTAGACTATGTTAACAGTTCAGTGTTATTAATATATATATATATATATATATATATATATATATATATATATATATATATATATATATATATATATATATATATATATATATATATATATATATATATATATATATATATATATATATATATGGTAGGAAAAGCCTATTAAATAAAACAACGAATATATATATATATATATATATATATATATATATATATATATATATATATATATATATATATATATATATATATATATATATTATATATATATATATATATATATATATATATATATATATATATATATATATATATATTATGTATATATGTATATATATATATATATATATATATATATATATATATATATATATATATATATATATATATATATATATATATATATATATATATATATATATATATATATATATATATATATATATATATATATATATATATATATATATATATATATATATATATATATATATATATATATATATATATATATATATATATATATATATATATATATATATATATATATATATATATATATATATATATATATATATATATAAAGCACTTATTAATTTCGTGGCCCTAGCTGGGCTTTTCCTACTATTTTGGACTATGTTAACAGTTCAATGTTATTAATATATATATATATATATATATATATATATATATATATATATATATATATATATATATATATATATATATATATATATATATATATATATATGTATGTATATATATATATATATATATATATATATATATATATATATATATATATATATATATATATATATATATATATATATATATATATATATATATATATATATATATATATATATATATATATATATATATATATATATATATATATATATATATATATATATATATATATATATATATATATATATATATATATATATATATATATATATATATATATATATATATATATTTATATATATATATATTTATATATATATATATATATATATATATATATATATATATATATATATATATATATATATATATATATATGTATATATATATATGAATCATATTTTGCCCCTGGCCGGGATTTGAACCTAAGACACATAATTACTGTGCCAAGGCGCTACAACCTATTCCACGAAAGGTCAAAAAGAAGAGGCTAACTTATCAACCAACTGTTAAGCTAGAGAATGAATGCATCTTCTTAATGACATTTGTTTACTTCACAGCCTCTTTCCAACCTCACTCGTGGCTTTATTTTCGCATTTAATTCAAATGCCATGCTATATAGGCATAAATAATGATAAATAAAACACATTAACATATGTAAAAACATGAATCCTATTTTTCCTCTGGTCGGGATTCAAACATAAGACATATATTTACTGTGACAAGACGCTACACACTACACCATATATATAGATGCTAACCTCTCAACTTACTGTTAGGTTGGGAATGAACATATTCTTCTGAATACTTATAGTTCATATTATAGCCTCATCCCAGTCTCTCCCGTGGCTTTATTTCCGTATTTAACTCAAATCTCATGTTATATAGGCATCAACAATGATAAATAAAAACTTTTATTTATTTGAGAACATAAATCATATTTAGCTTCTGGCGGAAAATGAAACTTAAGACACATAATTACTGTAACAAGGTGCTATAAAATACACCACTGAAGGTCTAAAATATGAGATTAACCTCTCAAGTAAATGTTAAGCTAGGGAATAAATGCATTCTTTTGAATGCTATTTGTTAATATTCCAGCCTCTTCCCAACCTCATCCATGTATTTATTTAATTTCATTCCCATGCTATAAAGGCATCAGCAATGATCAACTAAGCACATTAACATGTATGAGAATATTAATCATATATTGCCCCTGGTCAGTATTCGAATCTAAGCTTAACAGTCAGTTGAGAGGTTAACCTCTTCTTATAGACCATCAGTGGTGTAGTTGGTAGCCCATTGGTACAGTAATCATATGTCTTAGACTCAAATCCCGGCCAGGGGAAATATATGATTCATGTTTTTACATATGTTTATGTGTTTAATTGATCACTCTTGATGCCTATATAGCATGGGATTTGAATTAAATGCGAAAATAAAGTCGTGAGCGAGGTTGGAAAGAGGCTGTAAAATGAACACTATTCAGTAGAATGAGTTCATTCCCTAGCTTAACATTTCGTTGAGATGTTAGCCTTTTCTTTTAGACCTTCAGTGGTGTAGCTAGTAGCGCCTTGTCACTAAATTCTGTGTTTTAGGTTCAAATTCCTGCCAGGTCAAAATATGATTCTTGTTTTTACATATATTACTGTTTTTAATTGATCATTATTGATGCCCATATAGCATGGAATTTTAATTATGTGCAAATATAAAACCATGAGTGAGGTTTAGAAGAGGCTATAAAATAAACAAAAAGTATAAAGAAGAATGCGTTCATTCCTAGCTTAACAGTCTATTGAGAGGTTAGCGTCTTCTTTCAGACCTTCAATGGTGCAGTTGGTAGCACTTTGGAACAGTAATTATTTGTTTTAGATTAAAACTATTAAAAGGGGAAAACTATGATTCATGTTATCACATATGTTATTGTGCTTAATTGATCATATACTTATGTGTTTGCGTGTGTGTGATTATCTAATTGTGATTACCCAATAGTGCTCTCTGGAAAGAGCCCCAAAGCTCGTATCTTCCCGTCTCCTGATCGGTTCCATTTTGTACTTAATGATACTTATCATACTTGTCCTTAAAACTATGGATTGAGTTACCATTAACTATCTCCTCGCTTAGCGAATTCCAATTACCAACTACTCTTACACTAAAAAAGTACTTCCTTACATCCTACAAAGAATTTTTCTTACGAAGCTTCAAACTATGACCTCTAGTTCTAGTGCCAGCCATATCAAAATATCGATCCCTATCCACTTCATAATAACCATTAAGGAATTTAAAGACTGTCACCATATCCCCCCTCAATCTTCTAGCTTCGAGTGATGGAAAGTCTAATTCTATCTGCCTCTCATCATAACTGAGATAGCGTATATCTGGCACCAGTTTCGTGGCATGCCTTTGATTTTTTTCAAGCTTAGCTACATGCTTTTTGAAGTGCGGATTCCAAAATGGGGCTGCATATTCGAGTTTTGGCCTCACCTAGGTTGCATAAATATTTCCGAACATTTCCTTGTCCATGTGCCTGAAGGCTACCCTTACATTTGCTAAGAAAGCATATGCTGCCCTTACTATGTCATTTATATGCATTTCTGGAGACTAATCTGCCAGTATGTTTACTCCTAGATCTCTCTCATTCTCTGTCTGTTGAAGTTGTACTCCAGCCACTGAGTAGTCAAGCTTTGGCCTTCAAGCACTTGTACCCATTCTCATTACCTTACATTTTGAAGTACTGAATTCCATTAGCCACTTTTCTGACCACTCATGCAGACTATTTAGATCTTCCTGAAGTTCTTTACCATTGTTCTCGTTTCTTGTTTTCTTTACAATCTTTGCATCATCTGTAAATTTATTCATGAATGAATTTACAGACTCTGGTAGGTCATTTACATATTCAAGGAACAAAATTGGCCCTAACTGAACCCTGGGGAAGCCCACTACTATCTCTTCTCCATTCACACACTGAGTGTTTTACTCTAACCTTCTGTTCCCTTCCTTCTAAGTAAGTTTTTATCCATTCCAAGACATTTCTACCTATTCTAGCCATTGCTTGCAGGTACTTAATAAGTCTCCCGTGTGGGGCAGTGTCAAATGCTCTCTGGAAGTCTAGAAATATGCAATCTGCCCAGCCCTCTCTTTCCTGTAATATTCGGCTTGCCTCATTATAAAATTCTAGTAAGTTTGTTACTGTTGATCTACTTTCTCTGAAGCCATGTTGTCTCACTGACATAAAGTTAAAGCATTTCAAGAGAAAAGAGATATGTTTCCTTAGTAGTTTCTCCATAACTTTGCAAATTATGCAGGTCAAGGAAACTGGTCTAAGGTCTAGAGCCGTATCCCTCCTTCCGTTTTTGAGGATAAGTATCACGTTCGCTTGTATCCAGCATCTTGGAATCTCCCCTGACTCCAGTGTCTTTTTAAATATGATACTTAGTGCCACTGATATTGAGTTTATGCATTATATAAGTACATGAGGGGATATATCATCAGGACCTGTAGCTTTATGGACATCTAACTCCATCAGCGCTTTGCATACCTCAGTGGCTTAAAGGATGATGTTCTTTAATACAGGTCCATGAGCTTCTATCTCTGCAATCTGAGGGGGTTGGGTATTTTCTACTGTAAATACTGACTGAAACTCCTTGTTCAATTCTTTGCAGATCTCTTCATCTGCCTCAGTGATGCTTCCATCCGCTCTCTTAAGCTTAAAGCCTGTTCTTCTTCCTTCAGGTTTACTCTGATAAAGCTGTGGAAAAGCTTAAGATATTCTTTAGCCCTCCTGGTAATGTCCCTTTCATATTCTCTCTCTGCCTCTCTTCTTTTAGTCAAATAATCATTTCTTGCTCTTTAGTAGGTTTGCCAGGCATTTATGTTTTGCCAGGCATTAATGTTTTTTCTCCTCCTATGCCTTTTCCTGCATTTGTCTCTCCACTCCTTTGCTCTATTGCACTCATTATTGAACCATTTCTCTCTGGCATGAATTACACTTACTTTGGTGACAGGTATGCAGCAATCTACTATCTTCTCATATTTCTCACAAAAGATATCGTACATTTCTTGTACAGCTTTGTTGTAAAATAAGGTCCTCCAGTCAATAACTGCAAAAAGCTCATTCATTTTGATATAATTTCCTTTCGGATATATCCTTCTCGTGTCCTCAGTGCCTCTACTCTCAGGCAGAAAATCTTCAGTGATATACTCCAACAACAACACACAGTGGTCACTCTTTCCAATTGGTGGTTCATATTCAATTTTTTCAATATCCAACACATTATCTGTGAATACTAGATCAAGTAGTGATGGCTCATCCCCACCCCTGGCCCTCGTTGGTTCCAGTACATGTTTGTGTAGGAAATTCCCTTCTACACAATCTAGGAATCTTGCCCCAAATGAGTCCTCACCACAGTGTGGGTCAAGATTTATCCACTCTATCTCTTTATGATTAAAATATTCCTTAATCAAAATCTTACATTTTCTCTCCCGTGCCATATTAACAACTGTGTTTATGACTTCAATAGTACCTATATGACTTTTCTCATAAACTTCTAACCTATGTTGGTTCCTAGGTGGGTTATATACAACAGTTATTATAATGCTCTCTGACCCAGTATTTATGGGGGCAACAAGAAATTCCTTCCCTGTGTGTGTGTGTGTGTGTGTGTGTGTGTGTGTGTGTGTGTGTGTGTGTGTGTGTGTGTGTGTGTGTGTGTGCGTGTGTGTGTGTGTGTGTGTGTGTGTGTAATTACCTACTTGTAATTACCTACTTGTAATTACCTAATTGTGATTATGGGAAAGAGCCCAAAGCTCGTATCTTCCCATCTCCTGATCGGTTCCATTTTGTACTTACTGATAATTATCATACTTGTCCTTAAAACTATGGATTGAGAGAGCATTAAGTACCTCCTCGCTTAGCCAATTCCAATTATCAACTACTCTTACACTGAAAAAGTATTTCCTTACCTACTGCAAAGAAGTTTTCTTACGAAGCTTCAAACTATGACCTCTAGTTCTAGAGCCAGCCATATCAAAATATCGATCCCTATCCACTCTATCATAACCATGAAGGAATTTACAGACTGTCACCATATCCCCCTTCAATCTTCTAGCTTCGATTGATGGTAAGTCTAATTCCCTCAGCCTCTCATCATAACTGAGATTGCGTATTTCTGGCACCAGTTTCGTGGCATGTCTTTGAACTTTTTCAAGCTTAGCTATGTGCTTTTTCAAGTGCGGATTCCAAAAGGGGGCTGCATATTCGAGTTTTGGCCTCACATAGGTTACATAAATATTTCTGAACATTTCCTTGTCCATGTGCCTGAAGGCTATCCTTACATTTGATAAGAATGCATATGCTGCCCTTACTATGCCATTTATATATATTTCTGAAGACAAATCTGCCAGTATGTTTACTCCTAGATGATTCTCATTTTCTGTCTGTTGAAGTTGTACTCCAGCCACCGAGTAGTCAAGCTTTGGCCTTCTTGCACTTGTACCCATTCTCATTACCTTACATTTTGAAGTATTGAATTTCATTAGCCACTTTTCTGACCACTCATGCAGGCTATTTAGATCTTCCTGAAGTTATCTACCATTGTAGTGTGTGTGTGTGTGTGTGTGTGTGTGTGTGTGTGTGTGTGTGTGTGTGTGTGTGTGTGTGTGTGTGTGTGATTACCTAATTGTGTTTACGGGAAAGAGCCCAAAGCTTGTATCTTCCCGTCTCCTGATCGGTTCCATTTTATACTTAGTGATACTTATCATACCTGTCCTTAAAACTATGGATTGAGATAGCATTAACTACCTCCTCGCTTAGCCAATTCCAATTATCAACTACTCTTACACTGAAAAAGTATTTCCTTACATCCTGCGAAGAAGTTTTCTTACGAAGCTTCAAACTATGACATCTAGTTCTAGAGCCAGCCATATCAAAATATCGATCCCTATCCACTCTATCATAACCATGAAGGAATTTAAAGACTGTCACCATATCCCCCCTCACTCTTCTAGCTTCGAGTGATGGTAAGTATAATTCCCTCAGCCTCTCATCATAACTGAGATTGCGTATTTCTGGTACCAGTTTCGTGGCATGTCTTTGAACTTTTTCAAGCTTAGCTATGTGCTTTTTCAAGTGCGGATTCCAAAAGGGGGCTGCATATTCGAGTTTTGGCCTCACATAGGTTACATAAATATTTCTGAACATTTCCTTGTCCATGTGCCTGAAGGCTACCCTTACATTTGATAAAAATGCATATGCTGCCCTTACTATGCCATTTATATGTATTTCTGGAGACAAATCTGCCAATATGTTTACTCCTAGATCTCTCTCATTTTCTGTCTCTTGAAGTTGTACTCCAGCCACCGAGTAGTCAAGCTTGGGCCTTCTTGCACTTGTACCCATTCTCATTACCTTACATTTTGAAGTATTGAATTTCATGAGCCACTTTTCTGACCACTCATGCAGATTATTTAGATCCTCCTGAAGTTCTCTACCATTGTTCTCGTTTTTTACTTTCTTCACAATCTTTGCATCATCTGCAAACATATTCATGAATGAATTTACAGACTCTGGTAGGTCATTTACATATACAAGGAACAAAAGTGGCCCTAAAACTGAACCCTGTGGAACCCCACTACTAACTCTTCTCCATTCAGACACTGAGTGTCTTACTCTAACCCTCTGTTCCCTTCCTTCTAAGTAAGTTTTTATCCATTCCAAAACATTTCCACCTATTCTAGCCATTGATTGCAGCTTCCTAATAAGTCTCCCATGTGGAACAGTGTCAAACGCTTTCTGGAAATCTAGGAATATGCAATCTGCCCAGCCCTCTCTTTCCTGTAAGATTTGGCTTACCTCATCATAAAATTCTAATAAGTTTGTTACTATTGATCTACCTTCTCTGAAGACATGTTGCCTCACTGACAAAAAGTTGAAGGATTCCAAGTGAAGAGAGATATGTTTCCTTAGTAGTTTCTCCATAACTTTGCAAACTATGCTGGTCAAGGAAACTGGTCTATAGTTCAGAGCCGTATCCCTCCTTCCCTTTTTGAAGATAGGTATCACGTTTGCTTGTTTCCAGGATCTTGGAATCTCCCCCGACTCCAGTGACTCCTTAAATATGATACTTAGTGCCACTGATATTGTGTTTGCGCATTTTTTAAGCACATGAGGGGATATGTCATCAGGACCTGTAGCTTTATGAACATCTATCACTGCAATCTGAGGGGGTTGGGTATTTTCTACTGTAAATACTGACTGAAACTCCTTGTTCAATTCCTTGCAGATCTCTTCATCCGTCTCAGTGATGCTTCCATCCACTCTCTTTAGCCTTAAAACCTGTTCTTTTACCTTCAGTTTTCCTCTGATAAAGCTGTGGAAAAGCTTGGGATTTTCTTTAGCCTTCCTGGTGATGTCCCTCTCATAGTCTCTCTCTGCCTCTCTCCTTTTACTTAGGTAGTTATTTCTTGCTCTTTTGTAGGTTTGCCAGGCATTTATGTTTTTTCTCCTCCTATACCTTTTCCAGCATTTGTCTCTCCACTCCTTAGCTCTTTTACACCCATTATCGAACCATTTCTCTCTGGCATGAATTACACCTACTTTGGTGACAGGTATGCAGCAATCTACTATCTTCCCATATTTCTCACAAAAGATGTCATGCATTTTTTGTACAGATTTGTTGTAAAATAAGGTTCTCCAGTCAATAACTGCAAAAAGCTCATTCATTTTGATGTAATCTCCTTTCCGATAGTTCCTCCTCATGTCCTCAGTGCCTCTACTCTCAGGAATAATATCTTCAATGATATACTCCATCAACAACACACAGTGGTCACTCTTTCCAATTGGTGGTTCATACTCAATTTTTTCAATATCCAACACATTATCTGTGAACACTAGATCAAGTAGTGATGGCTCATCCCCACCCCTGGCCCTTGTTGGTTCCATTACATGTTGGTGTAGGAAATTCCCTTGTATGCAATCTAGGAATCTTGCCCCGAATGAGTCCTCACCACTGTGTGGGTCAAGATTTATCCAATCTATCTCTTTATGATTAAAGTCTCCCATAATCAAAATCCTACATTTTTTTTCCCGTGCCATGTTAACAACTGAGTTTATGACTTCAATAGTACCTATATGACTTTCCTCATAAACTTCAAGCCTATTTTGGTTCCTTGGTGGGTTGTATACAACAGTTATTATAATGCTCTCTGACCAAGTATTTATGCGAGCAACAAGAAATTCCTTGAACTCACTTTCTATAGCCAAGTTTATTTCTTCAACTTGAATCCTTTAACTTATGAACAGTGCTATCCCTCCACCAGTCCTCTCAGATCTTTCAACCCTTAGTATTCTGAAACCCTTAGGAAAAACTGTGACACTGTTTATGTCCTCACTCAACTTAGTCTCTGTAATTGCTACTATATCTGCCTTACTGTTGTGAATCCTATCTTTTAATTCTACTGCCTTATCAGCTAATCCATCAGCATTTGTGTATAACAATCTTAATGAGGCCCCATCCCCTGATCTTCTGTCATTATCTTCTTTATCTCCCCTTTGTCTGGAAGAACTCTGTAATGAAAATTTTTCTTCTCTTCTTCATTTCTTTCATCATTTAACCTTCTTGCCTCTTGCAACAAGTTTTTGATCTTTCCCATCTCTTCCTGTGTTCTGTATTGTCTAATGAACACTTCTTTGAATTTTTGAAGGTCTTTTAGACTTTTTTTTCTCAACAAAATTTCCCTACATGTTTCCCCTCTCTCAAAGGTTACTTTTGTTGGTCTCGGCTTTCCTTCCCTCGAATATTTACCTAGTTGGTGTATGTTTACAATATCCTCAGGACCACATACTACTCCAAGCTTTCTTATCAGGTCTACACCCTAGCTTTATTTTCTTCAAGTCTCCCCTGCCATGTTGGCTCCTGGGACTCGCTTATGCCTGAGATTACCACTGTCTTCTCCTTATCAAGTGCCTGTCTGATGAGTGGGTTTGCCCTTTCCATCACAACGTCTTTCATTTTTTCGATTACTGTCTCTTTATAGTCAACTGTTTGTATGTTTTCCAGTGCCACCACCTTTACAGCCTCTTTTACTGCCACATTCCCCTTTAGTGCATCAGCAAAGGAAGTTTTCATGGCATCATTTTCCATATTCAGCTCCTGGAACTCTTTTCTGAACTGTTCAATGTTTTCCTTAATCTGGACATTCCAAGCAGCAATCTCGTCTCTCTCAGAAGAGAGCAGTGAACTAACATCTAATTCCTTTAGGTTGTCATTCAGCTGTTTGTTTTTATCTTCTTGTTTAGAAAGTCTAGATTCTAGTTGACTCTTTTCCCCTTCCAGTTTTTTTATTCTTTTTTCTAGTTCCTTTCTCTCCTGCCCTTGTGCTTTATTTGCTTCCTCCAAAGATCTTATTTGCTCTCTGAGTGTTTCATTCTCTTTCATTTCTCCATCCATATTCTGAATTTTATCATCAAGGCTTATAACCATATCCTCTATATTCTTGATTTTCTGTTTGAGTCTCCTGATGGCTACCCCTCCTACCGACCCATGGATGGGAGAGGTTTGGGACAGAGATGGCGTCATTTTTATGTTCTCCCTCTCACAGAATATAGAAAGAAGAAGAGAAAGAGGAAAAAAAAACAACTTTTAATTAAGCTTCACACCGAATTTTTATATCTCCATATAAGTGCTATTTAGTGACTCAGTTTATCTCTTTTCTGGTAACACACATCTTAACTTAAAAACTTGACCATGGTAATTTAAGGATAAAAAGAAAAAGAAAAAAAAATGCAACAAAACAAAAGTCAAACCTGTGTGTGTGT
>JAXCGZ010009152.1:0-10528 GCA_037179515.1 Halocaridina rubra
GTACAAAAAGAAGATAACTGGGATTCAGTATTCTAATGCCAAATAAAGATATACAGTAACCTCTCGTTAATCGCGGGGGTTTGGTTCCGGGACCAGCCGCAATAGGCGAATTTCTGCAAAGTAGGACCACCCTATATACATAGGTATTTCACATTTATTTTTACCTTTACTGTATAAGCCCTCCCTGCACTGTTAAAAAACCACCCTTTACTTTATTAATAACAGCATGCAAGCGTAAATTTATATGAAAGTGATAGGTAAACTTACCGTGAATGAGGTGATAATGACGTGATATACTCATATACATAGCTATTTTACATTTATTTTTACCTTTACTGTATAAACCCTCCCTGCACTGTTAAAAAACCACCCTTTAATTTATAAATAACAGCATGCAAGCGTAAATTTATAAGTAAGTGATAGGTAAACTTACCGTGAATGAGGTGGTGATGATGTGTATAGACTCCATAGGAAACTATTCCGCAGCCAATGACAGCTTTACGGCTGCTTTTTGCGAGAGAAGAACATGGTAATGGGGAATTGCTGCCGCTGTTTCTTCTTTTGTAGGAAGATGGTCTTGTAAGGAATCATGGTTGTTCTTCTTCCTCTACTTTGCTCGCAGATTTTGTCATTTCCTCCAAGTCTTCATCAGGTAAAGGCTGTGAGTGGCAGTCGATCAGTTCATTCACGTCTTCGTGAGTCATATCTTTCAAGCCTTTTCCTCCTAGCAATGCAGCCAACTTCACAGCTTTCGCAACTGCCGAGTTATGGACTTCGTCAGGAGCGAATTCCTTGTAGTCATAGATGACTTCGGGCCACAATTTCTTCCAGCTGGCATTGATTGTGGCCGGCTTCATCTCATTGATTTCATTCTGAATATTTTGAAGGCATGTAGCAATTGTGTAATTACGCCAGTAACTTTTCATCGAGAATTCTTTGTCCGAATCCATGGATTCAACCAGGTTCGCCAGGGCATATTGTGTGTGGAGGGCCTTCAACACACGAATAACGCCTTGATCCACAGGCTGAATCAGTGATGTTGTATTCGGTGGCAGGAACTCTACTTGAACACCGTCATTATCCATCAAAAGAAGGGCTTTAAATTCAAGGCCTTTTTCCGCAAGATAAATTTTGACATGAAGGATAAAGCACTGGTGAAACCAGTCCAATGTGAGGCTTTTCGTGATCCAGGCCTTAGGGTTATGCATCCAATACACTGGCAGCAGATTCTTATTCTTATTCTTCAAAGCCCTAGGGTTCTTTGACTTGTAGATAAGCCCGGGCTTTAACATGAAGCCCGTAGCATTCCCGCACATGATGAGGGTAACGCGGTCTTTGTGCGCTTTAAATCCCGGGCCTTTAGCTTCTTCCTTGAAGAGAAAAGTGCGAGACAGCATTCTCTTCCAAAATAACCCAGTCTCATCCATGTTAAACACTTGCTCAGGAGCATATTCCCCTTCGGCGATAATTTTCTTAAAATCGTTGTTCACACACTCTTCAGCTGCAGCTGTATCTGCAGAGGCAGCTTTGCCATAAACCAAAATGTTCTTTAGGCCGTATCGTTTTTGAAATTTGGCAAACCATCCCTTGCTTGCCACGAACGACTGTTTCCTCAGTGGAGTATCACTGGAGGGTCCTGGTTGTGGGTCTTCGATATCTTCTTCTCTCTCCTCCTCTCCACAGTCGCAACTGTCGTCGCCAGGTTCGTTTGCAGCAAATGTCTTGTACAGCTTCTTCACCTTTGTTTGTATGATATTGGTGTCTATGCTGATGTTCTTTCTGCAATCAGCAATCCACAGGGTCAAAGCAGATTCCATTCGCACTATTATCTTATTGCGGGGTGTTACGACCCTCTTAGCTTTTTTACTAAATGAAATAGTCTCTGTTTTCCTGATATTTGCCTCGTCCTTCTTGTTGTAGCGAACAGTAGATTCATTGAGGTCAAAATGGCGGCCGACAGCCACAAACCTTCTTCCTTCTTTCAGCAAATCTAACAGTTTTACCTTATCTGTTATGGTTAACATCTTCCTTTGCCACTTAGGCTCACTACCAGAAGTCTTAGAAGATGAAGGACGCTTGGGAGGCATTGCAAAGGTTGAAATACGTGAGTAAAAAAAATCACAAGCTCAACGTATTAAGAAGCACAAAGCGAACGGCGCACATGTGAGTTAGATTGAACGATTGAGGCGAGACAATGGAAGATGGTGGGAGAACCAAGCTTCAATCAAAATGTCAATCAGACCCCATGATACAGAACATACAGAAAAACAATTATGTGATTTGTCGTCTCCCACCCTTTCAGCCAACAGCATCCCATGAACTATCTCATGAAGGTGCGAGCCTTTGCATATTCCAAGACGCCAATACAGTGTACACTATCGTACAGTATTTCACATGGTGCCATACTGTGAGTAATATGTTTAAATTTATGTTTTTTACTATTTTTTACTGTTTTATTATTCTTAGGCTAGGAAATACTTTTTTTTATCAATAATATAATGAAAATATTGGAAATTTCAATATGTACTAGCTCACGTAGGTGCGATCCTTTTCGTTTTCCAAAACGCTGATACCTGCATTGTATTTTACATGGTGCAATACTGTATTTATTTTTTTTGCTATTTTTTACCGTTTTATTATTCTTAGGCTAAGAAATAAATTTTTTTATCAATAAAATAATGAAAATACTGGAAATCTTAATATATGCTAGCTCACGTAGGTGCGACCCTTTGCGTTTTCCGAAATGCCGATACTGGTATCGTACTTTCTATGGTGCAGAGTTACATGTTCAAATTTATGTTTTTTTCACTATTTCTTACTGTTTTATTATTCTTAGGCTGGGAAATAAATTTTTTACCAATAAAATAATGAAAAAAAAAATTTTTCAGTAAAATAATGAAAATACTGACAATTTTAATGTTTTATTTTTATATTCTCGCATATACCCAGAAAAAAAACTGGCCAAAAAAAACGGCGATGCACTGAATTCGCGATAGATGAACCGCGATATAACGAGGGGTTACTGTACTGTACTTTATTTCTCATATTTTTCCTTGCTGTTAGTTTCTCCTTGCCTTATTGCATTAGTTAGAACACTCAATATCCTATAGTAAGCCATTCACATTGCATCAGATCCCAAGAATAAGGTTAGAAAGTGAGGTAATGCTGAACACAATCTAAATGATCTACAGCTAAAATATCACAAGCTGCAGTTTTTGCAGTTTATATAAGCCTTATAAGAGGAAATGTGACAAAGACTTTCTGAGGCAATTTCAAAATAAACTTTCTGCAAAAAGGACCAGCATAATACAATATGACTTAGCTAAGATAAAGTATATTGTAGCAAGAGCTTAAAACAAGAAGTACTGTGGGCAGCTGTAATTGATAGCATACTAATTAAGGTTACATGCAGCAAAACAAGGCAGCAACAATTTGGAAAAATTGCCTACAAAAAAAGTCTTAGAAAATATGGCTTTACTAAAAACAGGTAATTTGCAATGAGAGTTTAGATATATAGATAGGAGGTGCTAGAAGTTACAAGTAGTAGCAGTAATGTCTGAACTCATTACATACGTGGCATTCTTTATCAATCCTATCTTCTACACTTACTGGAACATATATGAACATATTTCAGACAAAACATTTACATAGCAAATAAGTGTACCTTCATGGTTTTAAGAAGAGTACCATTTTCTTCTTGGGAGGCAGCAAGTTCAGACTTCACATTAGCTAATTGTTCAGCAGCTGAGTTTAGCTGTTTCCCCATGTCCCTCAGTACTTGCTTATTAGTGTCAAGTTCATCTTGTAGTTTGTCTATCTCCCCCTGCATTATCTGAATATTCTTAGACGCAGCTTTCATGGTATCTTTTGCTCCAACGTCAACTTTTTTCTTTAGATCCTCCTTCTCTGAAACCAATTTAGTTCTATTTTCCTCAACAGAATTCAGTTGAGCAGTAAGCTCAGCAACTCGCTTTTTCAGCTTTATGGCCACACTCTTGAGCTTCATGTACCTCTCTTCAAACGTGTCCTCCAGTTCCTTCATACGATGGGTGTCTTCAGCTCTGCTTATAGTGCTAGTGCTCATGACTTCACTTTGGCCATCGTGTTCCTTCATACGCTGGGTGTCTTCAGCTCTGCTTATAGTGCTAGTGCTCATGACTTCACTTTGGCCATCGTGACAAGGAACA
Organism: Halocaridina rubra; assembly: GCA_037179515.1. Classification (NCBI taxonomy): domain Eukaryota; kingdom Metazoa; phylum Arthropoda; class Malacostraca; order Decapoda; family Atyidae; genus Halocaridina; species Halocaridina rubra. Next base: position 4,188 of record JAXCGZ010009152.1, read on the forward strand.
AAGCTCTCTCTACTCATCTGTAACTCATTCTCTAGGCCATGAATCGTCTTTTTCAAAGCATCGTTTTCTTTCTCTAGCTCCCCAATCTTCGCCCAAAGCTTTCCTAACTCTATATAATCCCTATTCTCAGGAACTTTATCTGAACCATCTGAACTAAAGGACTGTAACTTTTCGCTGATAGTCTGTAGCTGTTCCTGTTTACTCGCCAGTTCTGCCTCACTACTAGTCATCTTGTTTTGAAGTTCATTTAACTGAGACTTAGCAAATTCCATTTCATCTAACTTCTCTTTATTTGCTGCCTCTAGTCTAGATATTCTCTCACCCCTTTCTCTCAACACTTTGTTCATATCATTCAGCTCTGAGAGAAGTTCCTCACAACGACCAGATGAAATTTCCGCGACAGAATTTAGCTGAATTATATTATTTTCTGCTTCCTTCAACTTCTTATCCGAAATTTCTTTCTCATTCTGTAAAGTGTGGATAATAAGCTCTGAAGAAGCAACTGTACTTTGCAGCTTCTTGATTTCTGTGTCTAATTCTTCAATTTTTGTTTTCAATTTAAATATATTATCTTGTAGGTTGCAATTTTCAGTTGTAAGTTCATTAATTTCCTGTTTCTGATGCCCTATTTCTTCTTCTAGCAGTGCAACCGTTTCACTTGCTGTCTTTTTCTCTTTCTTTGACTCTTCAGCAAGTGCTCTTCTACATTCGTTCATATTGGCAAATTCTTTTTCCAGATGTACCTTCTCTTCTGACAACAGAGTCAGTTTCTTCTCTAAATCCTTCTTTTCATCTGCAAGACATTTTTCTTTGGCAGCACACTGACCTCTAAAGCTTTCAAATTTATTTTCCAAGTGCTCCTTCTCTGTGTGTAGCAATTTCAAATCATTAACAGAAGTGTCTCTTTCACCGCATACAATCACAACCTGCTTTCTCTCTGTTTCTAACAATTTCTCTAAACCAAGATTCTTAGTCAGAGCATCTTTTAGTTGTTCAGATAAACTTTCATTCACTTGTCCCAAGGTCTGTAGCTGCTGTTGTAAACCATCTTCTATCTGTTCCTTTTCTCTATTTCCTAAAGAAATACCACTTTCCAGCTCAACACATCTTTGCTCAACAGAGTGGAGTTTTGACTGTGTTTCACTCAGCCTTTCTTCTAACATGGCTTTTTCTTTATTCAGATCTCCAAACTGATATTTTACATCACTCAGGAGTTCAAATTCTTTTTTAATCGTATCCATACTCTTGAATTCTCGTTCCAATGCTGCACAAAGATTGCTATATATAGATGATATATTTTGTAACTTAACTTCGAGATTTGGACATTTCACAAAATAAATATCTAGAACAATTATTACGCTCCTATAAAAACATATAAGGCTATTAACTACTTTTTCAAATGCTTCAGCATGTACATTCCATGCAATCCCATTTTCAAAGGTTGTCAGGAATCGGCAATGTTCATGAAACCTGTCGAGTTCTAGGACAACATTGTTCCAGCTATCCTCAAATTTGCAATTTTTCTGATTTGAAGAGACTAAACTTAAAAGCTCTACAATATCAGTCATGATCTTCTGAGTGTCATCTTCTCTGTCATCAGGGAGAATTTTCTCGCTTGAGGGATACACCTGCTTACACAGAAAAAGAAGCCTTTTCACAAAGGAGTTCAACTCACCTAGAGTGGATTCATTATTGGCAACATCATTTTGTAACTGTATAACCTTTATTTCTAGTTCTTCATTGACAGATTTTGAATTACTTAATTCCAACATTAATTTATCAAGAAGTCCGTTTTTTTCAGCATCTTCTTTCTGCTTTGTAACATCATTAATTTGATATTTTTCAATTTGATTCTGCAAATTTTCTTTACTTTGGCATACTTCTCTTAATTGTTCATATAAGGGTGAAAGCTCTGCTTTTAAGTTTTCAAGTTTCTCACACAATGCTGCCTTTTCATTTGATATAGAATCATACTCTTCCTTTAGTATTTCATTTTGAGTGCACTTCTCTCCAAGACTGCTGATCTTATTTGTTAATTCAGTAATCTTTTCTTTCATTTCTGCTACATTCCTCTTTAGCAGCTCATTCTCGTTTTGCTTTTGATGAAACTTTTCAAGAAGGTGGTTGTATTTTTCATCTTCTTCTTTTTTAAGCTTTTCCTTTTCTGAAAGTTCTTTGTGCATTATCTCAGCATCTTCATTTCTTTTAATTAACTGATCCTCCAATGTTTTCAAATCATTTTCCATTTTAACATTTTTAGCCTCTAAAATCTGTATTTTTTCCTCCAATTCTCTTTGAATATGTTGGTTATTAGAAGCTACAAGGAGCTGCTGTTCCTGATTTACTTTTGTTATTTTTTTCTCCATATCTGCAATAGCTAATGAATGTTTTGCGATTATTTCTGAATTTTCTAATTCCAACTTTTTAACCTGTGCTCCTAAGTGTGAATTACTTTCAGTCATAACTTTTAATTTATCTTGCAAAGCTTCAATCTTGGAGGCAGATGACTCGGTGTTTTTCTGGAACTGAAGAGATAATTCAGTGAGGCGTTTTTTATCTTCCAGAAGCTTCTTCAATTCTATGTGTGACTCCTTCAACTTAGCATCTCTCTCTACAAGAGAAGTTTTACATTTCTGCAAGTCTTCCTCCAAATCCCGAACTCTAGCTTCATCATGCTTCACAATATTGTCACTGTCATCCTTTTTAGACTGCAGAGTTGCAAGCTGATGCTGAAGATTTTTAAGCTTCTCTACGAGTGAATTCTTCTCATTTTTAGTGGTCTCTAGAACAATATCAATTGCCTTCTTTTCCTCCTTTAGGGCAGTAAGCTCTCCTTGTAGCCCAATACCCTTTGCTGCAAGTCTCTGCTGTTTTTGCAGTTCCTCCTCAAGTGAGGTTTTTTCATCATCGAGTTTCTTATATTTTGTTTTCAGTATATCAACTTGACCAATCTGGGCTTTGAGATTCTCTATTCTCTCCTGAAAAGTAAAGGGTAATTATATTTATTTCAGCAATAGAACGCTAATACATTAAGTTACTATTCATGGTATTTAACAGAACTGGGTGTAATATAATTTCTTGAGATATTGTGATAGGAAAATGAACCGGATTATGCAACGATTGGTTTGTAATTTCAATTCTCAAAAATCTTCACTGTCACATATTCTAGGTTCTATACCTTGATAAATAGAAGGGAATTAATTTGCAATAATGAAGAAATCTAAAAGAAGCATATACTGCATTAAGGTTTAACTAGGAAAGTAATTAGAGACACTATAAGACTAAAGGATCAAGACAAGGCATTAGGAATAAATTACAATGGAAATAGTATGTGTGGGTAGAAGACCTGAGGCAAGGAACAAAATGGGAATAAAAAAACAGTATCTAAGGAAAAGATATCAATGTAAATTGCATTTGGATGTCATGGTAACTCTTTAGAGGAGAGCAGAAAGGAATGGGGCATCATATCTTTAGATAGATAAAGAAGAAATGTCCCTTTTACTTTTATATTAACAAAGATATAATAGTTATTGCAAGGCTGTTTTGAGAACGTATCTCAAAACTAAATTTTTGGTACAAATGATTATTTGTTTTATTTGATTTTATGTCCTAAACTTGAAAAAAAAAAGGAAACTGGAAACTACATCTATCAATTCAGTCATACATTTTCTTTTATACATTTTGATATCAATACTGTTTAAAAATGACAATACAAAACCATATAAATTTGTTTTAAACATATTACAATAAATTTTAATCCAAGAAGAAAATGGTTAGTAGAGGGATGGATACTCCTATTCCTTAAGCATATCCCATAAGTCCATCCTCGTATTCCCATAAAATCACTGACGCTGTCCTTCATGGAACATAAAGTACTTAAAAACAATATAAACCGTTTAAACTGTAATCCTTATTTGCTTCTGCTGAGAAATGTATCATATGAGGAATCTGTAAATAGTTATTTCTGTTTCCAAATCACCTTGTCCAAGCATATGTGACAATGGGAATAACTAATAATCATATGTAAAATATTTGACAGTAGGAGGCTCTGTGACTTTCTTATGTCATGAGAAAAACTAATACAGTATATTAAGTTGAAGAAACATGATGCAAACGTGATGCCTTAACTTTTTTGTCTGTGGTAAAACAAACACAGTGAATGGAGTTAAAGTAATTTTGAATAATGCATTTAGTTTGGAATGGGAGGATGGAGACCTCTCAAGAGGTATAAAGCCTCAAAAGTAATTCAATTTTCTGCTGAAAAAAAAAACTGTCGTTTATTGTTTCCCAATTTTGACAGGTAAATGATAAGCAGAACAAAAATTAAAAAGATATAAATAGCAAGCAGACAGAAAGACAAACAATACACTGTAATAAAAAACATGACTCACAACACAATAGTTCCAAAATAAACCGTTATTCCAAGGCATACATGAAATATACTTATGTGTTTTCTACTGTAAGCAAATTGAAAATACAGCATTAAACAACAGAAAAAAAACGTTATTCCAAGTCATACATGAAATATACTTACGTGTTTTCTACTGTAAGCAAATTGAAAATATTAAACAACAGAAAAATCTATCAGAAAATCTTCAAACTAAGGCAGAATAGCACAAAACACGAAGTCTGAATTTCATGTGCTCACTGAAGTAGCATGGTGGCCTAATATGACAGCCGAGAAAAGGAAAAGAACGTTGGAAGGCCACGTGTGAATTAGTCTTTGTCTAACATGCATCAGAGTAACATCTAATGTCACTATGCATTTAGCCTTAATCACATTTAAGAATTGTGCAATATTTTAGCTTACCCTCTTGTGAAATGTTGCCATAGAAATTAAGTGCTAAGGGCAGTGATGTAAAGTTCATGAAGGATAATGCTGCTTAAGTTTACAACAAAAACTATTAGTATTAGACCAATTGACAATGATGTGAACATCCAGAGTGATGCAAAAATGGGGGAAGCATTAGTCTAATATCCACTAAATGAAACTATGGGAAAAAGAAATTTGCAGTGATATTAATGCTTCAGCAGAAATATATGGAATGCTATATTATGTTCAAGACAAAGGTTTTGTAAATACTGAGAGAGCATTAACCCCTAAACGCAGCCTTCTGTCCCATTCAGGCAAGTAACCTGGGTGCGGGCATTGTCAAAATTGTGTTCAAATTCCGCAGGCCTGGGCTATGATAAAATGGGCGGCAGAAAAGTTGCTAAAGCATGTCGTAATTTTCTGGTGATGTTTGCATCTCTTTTTTCACGTCATATCTTTTATAAAGCTCTCAGCATGGGTGGTTGCTAATATGTTATCAAGTGCATATAAGGACTCTATGCTGAAGCCGCGAATAAGAAGACACTATGCCGAAGCCACGACCATCTACATCATGTCATTCGCCTAAAACTTCCACTCCCACTAAGAGGAGAAAAGTTGTCAATACCTCCAATGATATTCATGAAGGTCTTTTATATATCTGTACTCACAAATTCGATTTCTCAGTAGAAGAAAATTAATTTGTAAGAGATAGTACAAGCAAAATAATCATTGACACAGAGGAAGTTTTACGAGAGTTGGATGAGGAGAATACAGAGTAGTAGGAAGAGAAAACTCTTGAATGCTGCCCTGTACCATGTGCTTTTTCATGGTCAAATATCACTGAATATTAAACGACAATATATATATATATATATATATATATATATATATATATATATATATATATATATATATATATATATATATATATATATATATATATATATATATATATATATATATATACAGTGCTCCCTCATTTATCATGGGGGTTCTGTTCCGGGACCCGCAGCGATAGGTGAAAAATCTTGAAGTAGGAGCACCATACTTATTATAGGTATTTTACATTTATTTTCACTTTTACTGTATAAACCCTCCCTGCACTGTTAACAAACCACCCTTTACTTTATTGAAAACAGCGTGCAATCGTAAATTTATATGAACGTGATATTATGAAGATTGAAAAAATGCATAAAGAACAAACAGCAAGCAAACTTTTGATATAATATCGTCAGGGAAATGGCGTGTAGAGAATATATATATTCCATTTAAGTTTCCCATGTACAGTACGATATAAATTTTTTTTGAACGAATTGTATACATTTTCTTTTTCTCTCAGTTGACTTTATTTACATTAAGATTTTGTCCAGCATGGTCGATAGATAGAATAATGTTTAGAACCAAGGAATATTAGTAATACTATAATCTTGAAAATTAGATAAACCCCAAATAGGGTGAGTAAATAAATATTTTATGAGTAAGATATTGTGCCTGAATAAGCATCATCTGATACGGAGGCACACAAATA
>JAXCGZ010009153.1:0-2500 GCA_037179515.1 Halocaridina rubra
CACACACATATATATATATATATATATATATATATATATATATATATATATATATATGTATATATATATATATATATATATATATATATATATATATATATATATATATATATATATATATATATATATATATATATATATATATATATATTATATATATAGGTAGGTTTAAATACTCCATGATATTTTGTGTGTTTTGAACGAATCTGACCTTCAGTATTGCTCTAAATTACTCGTTTTAGGTTATGTCATGTTAGGATAGGTTAGGCTAGGCATAGTTAGATTAAGCCATGTTAGGTTAGGTTAGGCTAGATTAGGTTAGGATAGGTTAGGTTAATATAGGAATAATATTCGAGGGCTTTGCAGATCAGATGTGTTCAAAACATACACAAAATTATAGGAAAAATATAAATTTTACCTCCATAGGCAGGCGGTAGTAATCGTGAATATTTGCAGTTTTATATATTTAGTTTGTCTTTGAATTCCTTTACGGTGTTTAGACCATAGATTGTTTATTGCATAATTTATTATTACTGCATGTAAAATAGATTAAATGATCTATCTTATTCCACATTCAGTGACTGAATACTATGTTTCGAAGTTAATTTTTTCTTGTTGCCTTTTTAATTTTTATGGAGTGAAGCAAATCGGAAATTGCAGAAAAGGTCAGATTTTAGATGCGATATATTTACCAAGTGGCCTCATCTCACAGGTACTGTGTGGAGATTTGTAGCTCGCGGATTGGTCGGTGCAGCGACTGCTTCTTCCCATCTACCTCCAGACTCTGGAACTCTCTTCCTCCTTCTATCTTTCCTAATTCTTATGACCTTTCATCCTTCAAAAAGCACATCTATCGTCATCTCAGAGCCTAGTCCTCCATATCTCTGGGTCCTCTGTACTTTGACTGTTTTTTTCTGTCTGTCGTTTTCCTTTGTGTGACATTGCCTCATCTCTGCCTTGTCCTTAACCTTTTTCTTTTCCTTCGTCTTAGTATTTTCTCGTGCCCGGGCCTTTATTGATGAGGGCAGTTTCTGCCTGTCCCGGTGTCACACTCATAAAAAAATACTGTGAAACATCATAGCGACGAGTTACTGACAATGTAGTATCTTGAAATGTAATCATCATGCGATGTAATTACTGCAACGTAATTAACTTGCAATGTAAAAATACCTTGATGAAATTACGTTAAAAACCCTCCTCAAACACGTTCACTTAAAATTTACAAGTCATTACACAAACTGGTTTGTGTATTGCAGTGTGTGCACGTATGGGGGTAGCCTAGTTTGTGTAGATGTGTGGCTCTTGCAGAAGGGCTGCACTAAGGTGGCTGTGACGGTGTAGACGCAAAGACTGAGCAAAGGCGTCACGCTTCTCCATATACGCTCAGACCAGACATGTGCAGTTCATGGACGGAGCACTGGGCTAGATTTGTACAGTTTTGAGACTGGAGAATCATTTTCAGGATCCGATTGATAGTTACATTCATACACACCAACAGCACTGCACAAACTAGCTTGAAAATGTACTTGCTCAGTTAATATTTCCGTGTATTGGTTATCATTGAATTCTTCAATCAGAGTTGTCGCATGTATAAAGATCATCAAAGAAGGAAAATGATAAACATATACCATAGAGCTTTATTGGAAGCGTAGACTGTAGTTGCGAAAACGAAAGAACTCGAAGAATAACATAAAGAAAATTATGTATGTTAGAGAAAATATCAGTGAAGTTCCAGAATGTGAATGTGAAAAAGAAAGGAGTAATAATTAGGGGAATAATCTTCAGAGGTTTATCATCTATTAGAAGTGAATGGTGAATAAAGACATCAGAAATATAATGCAATGTTGAAAAAGCTTCTGAGTACTGCTATGCGCTAATAATAGAGAAACTTTAAAGAAATGAGAATAAAAAAAAAAGTGAAGTGACATAAAAAAAAAACAGAAAAAATTGAGATGATTAAATAATGCATTAACAAGGACTAATCAAATGGATGAAAACAGATAAAAATATGGATAACTCTATAAACAAATACATAAATATGTGAATAAATACATAAATAATAAATAGAAATAGATAACTAAATGAATAAATTTGTAAATAGATAATGAAACAGATACATATACATAAGCAGACAAATGAATAGTTAAATAAAGAAGACAGGAAGCAAGAAGAATGATAAAAAATGCAAAAAAACAAAAACAAAATAAAGACAGAGAGGTTGAAAGAATCCTGTGATAACTAAAAGAAAAAGAAAACTTTACCTTATAAATTACAACATAGCCAATATGCATATAATAACATAATTACAAGATATATATTCACAGGGCTTTTATGTACACTTTGACATACTCTAAGTGTGCATTGATGGGTAACAATGTACAGTACACATCAGAGGAAACACCAAGGGATACTGCAACTATATGTAACTATTTAAAAAAGATACTGTATATGTCTGGGATACAAGGAGACATTATTTTTCAAAGCTTAATTAGAAATAAAG
>JAXCGZ010009153.1:5000-10490 GCA_037179515.1 Halocaridina rubra
TCCTCACCGCAAACAAGGATTCTTGTGTTCATAGCTAAAAAACATGAGCCGTGGAACTGGATGACTACTTTTTATACACGTAAGGTGAGAAGGACAGCAAAATAATGCATGCCATTCAGCACAAAAGCCAAAGATATTTCCTTAGGAAATTACTATTGTAACTCATTTCTAGTTTCAGAGAGTCTGAATACGACCTTTGGTCTATTAAAGGATTCCAGCTTTTGCAATTCATATTCAAATATATTTGCATACACACACAGATATATATATATATATATATATATATATATATATATATATATATATATATATATATATATATATATATATATATATATATATATATATATATATATATATATATATATATATATATATATATATATATATATATATATATATACATATATATATATATATATATATATATATATATATATATATATATATATATATATATATATATATATATATATATATATATATATATATATATGTAATATATATATATATATATATATATATATATATATATATATATATATATATATATATATATATATATATATATGAATCATCATTTACCCTTGACCTAGACTCAAATCTAAGACACATACTTAATGTGCCAAGGCGCTACCAACTACACCACTGAATGTCCAAAAAAGTAGCCAACCTCAAAGCTAACTGCTTTGCTAGGAATGAATGCATTCTTTCTCAATGCCTTTTTTTTTCATATTACAGCTTCTCCCAATATCACTCGTGGCTTTATTTTCGCATTAAATTCAAATACTAATCTATATAGAATCAATAATAATTAAATAAGAGCTTTAAAGTATGTGAAAATATGAATCATATTTTACCCCTGACTGGGACTCGAACCTATGACACATAATTACCGTGCCCAGGCGCTACTAACTACATCACTGTGGTGTAGTTGGTAGCGCCTTGGCACAATAATTATTTTCAGGGGTAAAATATGATTTATGTTCTCACATATGCTAATGTATATATTTTATTATTATTGATGCCTACATAGATTGGGACTTGAATTATATGCAAAAACGAAGCCATGGGTAAAGATTGGGAGAAGCTGTAATATGAACAAAATAGGCATTCAGTAAGAATACATTCATTCCTAGCAAAGCAGATAGCTTTGAGGTTGGCTTCTTTCGTAGACCTTCAGTGGAGTAGTTGGTAACGACTTGGCACGGAAATTGTGTCTTAGGCTTAAGACCCGGTAGTGGGTAAAGTATGATTCATGTTTTAATTTATGTTAATGTGATTATATATATATATATATATATATATATATATATATATATATATATATATATATATATATATATATATATATATATATGTATATATATATATATATATATATATATATATATATATATATATATATATATATATATGTGTGTGTGTGTGTGTGTGTGTGTGTGTGTGTGTGTGTGTGTGTGTGTGTGTGTGTGTGTGTGTGTTTGTGTACATGCACACAAACACACATGCATACATACACACACACACACACACACACACATACATGCATATATATATATATATATATATATATATATATATATATATATATATATATATATATATATATATATATATATATACAAATAAAGGAATTTATGCATTATACCTGCACAGGAAATCTATGTATACATACACATATGCTTTCGGTGGTACAAAATCTTATTCTCATTGCTACATAACACTAATTTTCGTGACTTTATGCGTTTTGTATCTAGATTTTCCAATAGAAAACAAGTAATATATATATATATATATATATATATATATATATATATATATATATATATATATATATATATATATATATATATATATATATATATATATATATATATATATATTATATAGTCTACTTAAGCAGCCATTTTTTTCTAGCTGTAGCTATTAGCATATCTTATAACTACAGAGAAATGAAGAACAATGTTTTAACATATATATAATACCAAATTCTGCATCTAGATATATGTGTACTCGATTCTATAGCAGAGAAAATGATAAAGCTTCTCACATTTATAAACATTAATGAATTCTCTAAATATTCTTCTGCTATGAACATTTTACTAATTACGAACACCTTGCTTTACTGTATTCACATACCCACTTTCTAATTTCACACAAGCAACTTTTCATTGCAAAATGACTTACTATACAGCAACAGGAGAGAGTAAGGGAGAGCATATGACATACCTACATACTAAGCATTATATAACGTACCCTTTAACCCAGCCATACAAAATATTCTCAACTATTCATCAATCACGTCTGTTTCACAGTGGACTGTAAATGCTTTCAAACTATAACAGGAAGAACATTAAAGAAATTTCAGACTAAGCTTTTAGGGAAAAAATAGCTATTTAGCAAGGTAATTTTTTTTTACCATCTTTGACCCTTTGACATTGCCTCTAGAGCACTGATATATATTCTCAGCTCCCACAACTGAAAATTTTTGTTTTTGTTTTTTCATAGAATTCTTTAGATATCAAATTGTTGATATCTACTTATGTGCTTTGTTAAAACACAAACTGTTTTTCAGCTGCAATTATCTCTTAAATATCTGTAACACAAACAGTTGTTTGTCAATAAACATTTATATTACCAAAGAACCAGTAGATTTAACCTTATCTACGGTATCTTCAGGTAGCATATATTAGTCCACATATTCAGAATCAAATCCATTATCAAGTCAACTCTTGGCTTGCAAGTCAAATCTTATTTGAGATTATCTCATATCTATTGTCTTTTTCAACACTTCCAAAGACTAGCATACATTCACAACCTGTGGGTAGAAGTCAAAGGAACACTATTTTTGTCAAAGCGAGTCTACTGTGCAAATTTTCTGTCGAAAAGAAAGATACAGAGAAAAAATTGTCCAATTATTCTTTTGAGTGCAAAGATAATAAAGCTACTGTGAAATTTATCAACTCTTTTTGTCTAAAAAAGAATACTGCTCCTTTATTTTCTTAAAATTATTAATATTTCACGGCACTATACTTCGCTTAAGGCTATAAATCTGCATACTCCGGCCCTCGACAAACTTCAAAGTGATCTAAGAATTCCAAATGTCTCTCTGGAGGGAAGAGCATTTGACAAGAAGGACACACAAAGTCCTTCCTCGTCATAGTATCTACTCCATCATTGTTAACATTATCCTCCCCACGAGTTGGCCACACGCGAGCTGTGTTACCTTCTGATGATGTGGGACCTCCTTCGCACTTTGTATTAAGCTCATAGCTCATAATTGCCGATGTGATATTTTTGGATGCCATAGACCTAAGGTCATCACAGGGTGGCTGATTTGGATTGGGCGGGGGTGATGAAGCAGCAGAATTAGTTGCAGATGAAAAATTGGAAGATGGTGGAGAGTTCACTGCTGGAGTATAATTGAATGTTGCAGTTGACGAAGATATACTTACTGGTGAAATTGTACCATTAGAGCTTTCTTCTTGAGATGCTCTCCTAGTCTGAATTAGATGCTGTCCCGAAACAGCCCGTGCTGTACGCCAGGGAAGTCCTGAACCCTGGCGATTATTGGCCTGCCCTCCCATTAATCTAACCCAAGTAGAATTCACTACTTTTCCACTCTGACCATCTTGCTTATTGGCGTTCCTTCCAGGGCTCTCAACTGACCACCAATGTTCTTCAGCAACTTTCGCAGGTGCAGGGGCACAATTTATAATAATTGTAGGACTTTTAACGCCAGACGGAGGCTTTATATCCTTTTGAGACTGTAATCCACTTACTGAGTCAGGTGTAGGGCTAATTATTGATGAATTAGATGACCTGTTTGTTTGCGAATTACGACCTGTTTTTTGATCAGAGCCCAGGGCAAAGCAGATGGCTCCTGGTATACCTCGACCTTCTGAGTTCAGTCCAAAGGTAGTCAGAGATATACCTGGAGAAGACGATCTTGAAGATGTTGTTGATGAATAGCTTGAAGTGGTACTTGTCGAGTTGGTGTGGCTTCCTGTAGCAGTGGTAGTAACAGTAACAGCAGTCGAAGCCAATGTATTGTTAGTACCATTGGTTATCTGTTGAGAAAATACTGAACTGGTACTTTTCGAGGACCCTGTTGAACCATTCAAATTATTAGATAGAGATGCAGTTGTTGCATTTACAGATGAATTTGAACTTGACACGGTAGTGGTTACTGCTGATATGCTCTCGTTACTTTCATGTTCTTTATGCCTACTCATTGTTGATGGAGGAGTATTAGGTTCTTTATTTGAGCAGCTGTTATGCTGACTGTTGGAACTACTTCTTTTAGTGTTAGGGCTAGGGCTCTTTTTCCGTTCAGTTGACTGAACAACGCAAACATAATCAGCATGATTATGCTTTCCATTAGAAACTATCTGTCTATTAGCAATACATGACTGTTGATCTTTCATAGGATGAGGAGATTGGTGTGCTACTTGTGCCTTAGATACATCAGCACCATTACTTACACCAAGCAAGGCTGGTGAGGAATCGTTTCTTGAGTGATTAGAACTGGATATAGATCCAGCACTGGAAGATGATGTTTGGTGTTGATGCCCTTGCTTAGAACTTTGGACGATGTGGTGCTTCAATGCTGAAGGTCTCTTATGTGCCACAAATGGTGGTCTAAAATTGACTGGTGTTAAAACAGTAGATGTAATTGGAACATAACCTTTTGGCAGACTAGATGATGAGGAGCTTTTAGTAACACTGATGCCACAAGGTGTGGAAGGTCCACTAGAAACTGGAGATACAGGAATAGCACTCGCTAAAATGGACCGAGCACGATGTTTGGCACTCTTTTCATCTTCCACGATTCCAACTCCTTTTCCAGTTATTGGCTGAAAGTTTCCTAAGATTTTTGGTCTGGCTCCCATCGCTTCATACCTCTTTTTATCGTCAGCAACACCAACTATATTATTCATTTTATTAATGTTATTCTCTTGGGGTTTGATTTGCCTGAAATCACTGCCTCTGATATTTGGCGAAGAAGCAAAGGACACAGGTTTAGTGACACAAGGTGTGGCAGCCTGTTTATAAACCTGATTTTGTTGAGTGTGTCTAACGACTTGTTGTTGAACTATAGGATGTTGTTGCTGCTGCTGCAGCTGCTGATTGGACAGCTGATAAAGTTTTTGTTGCGACTGCTGTAGAACAGGCTGCAATTGGTGTGGTGCAGGTTGTTGGTGATGTTGCTGTTGGCTTTGAACGTTTTGGGAAACTTGCGGAGGTTGTATGGCGCTGTGATTGCGTAGTGCTTGCTGTTGCGGACCTTGACTTTGGACAACTGGTGTTTGATGTTCAGGAGTCGCTCCACTAAAAGCAATCTGGTGCAACATTGACACAGGTATCCATCCTTTTAGTGGCACCTAAATCAGAAAATAAATGGACACGTATTACTCTTTGATGTTGGAAGAATCACTTCTTTATAGAATCAAAGTATATATAATTCAAACTTTGCATTTCTATATC
>JAXCGZ010009154.1:0-10475 GCA_037179515.1 Halocaridina rubra
CGAGCTCCACCTACTGTGAACTGAATGCCATCTTGGATGCCGTGACTCATCCAACGGCAGGTACAGACACCAGGATCCATGGGCTAACCCCAGAACACACTACAATGATGAATTCCCAGCAGAATCATACAGTCGAAACTACAACTATGACTATGGATACCACCCCAATGAAACATGGTAATACCTCGTCTCCTGCTGTTGCTGTTACTGCTGTCGATGTGAAAGTTACTTGTAAATATAATGATAGATTATCTGTCGTACATATAAATGCACAATCCCTGTTATCCCATATACTAGAAATTGAACATATGCTTGTACAAGAAAATATTGATGTTCTTTGCATTAGCGAATCATGGCTGTATCCGTCAATTAACAATGCATTTATTAATATTCCTTCATATAATATTTATCGCTATGACAGTGGTAGAGGTGGAGGTGTATGTTTATATGTTAAAAATTATTTGAAGGCCACTGAACTAAATCTTGAAACTGAGAAGCACGAAGGAGTGGAAGATAAATGGATCTCTGTCCAACATAAAAAGTTTCCTTCTATTATCATAGGCTGCGTGTACCGCCACCCCAAAGCCTCGGTAACCTCTTTTAGCTATATTTTGGACGTTTTTAAGGAGATAATTTTAAAAAACAAACCAGTTTTTATATATGGCGATTTTAATGATGATCAACTAAAAAGAGAAAATAAAATGAGTAGACTTATTAAGAATTTAAATCTAGAACAGATTATAAATAAACCAACTAGAATCACTCCCACTTCAGTTTCCCAAATCGATCTAGTAATAACAAACTCCAAACATATGATAACTAAGTGTGACGTAATGCCAAGCCCTATAGCAGACCACGAGGAAATTGTAACGTCCCTAAATATTCGCAAACCAAAGAGACAACCAATCTTTAAAACATTCAGATGCTTAAGAAATTATTCACAAGAATTACTTTGCAGTTTACTTATGAATGAAGTACATAAATTAAATGAAATTCTATATACCGATAATATCAATAAACAAGTAAGAATTTTAACCAGTGTCCTATCATCATGTATAGATCGATGTGCACCACTCGTGACAAGAGAAATATTTCGTCCCCCCGCTCCTTGGATAACAGATGACATAAAAAACATTATGAAAGAAAGAGACAAACTACAAAATGAAGTAAAGCTACAAAGAGATAATATCCCTTTAAGAGAAAAGTTTACAGAGCATAAGAAACAAGTAAAATCATTATTAAGTAACAGTAAGAAACAGTATTACAAAAATGAATTTCAAAACGCTAAAGGCAATATCTCTGATACATGGAAAATTGCTAAAACCATGCTTTCCAATAACTGTAATAAAAGTAGTAACATATCAATTATACCCGATGAGGTAGATGTAAGTGCTAAAGCAGAAGAGTTCAATAATTTTTTCGCTGAAGTGGGGAAAAAAACCTTTGAAAAAACAAAAAAAGAAATAATAAATGAAATCAATAATAGTAATGGTGGTAATAATAATAATAATGATGATGGTAGTAGTAATAATAATAGAAATGTTCATAATGGTGTAAATAATAATGATGGTGGTAGTAATGGTAATGATAATAGTGATGATGGTAGTAATAATAATAATAATGTTCAAGAACATAGTGCATTCAATAGAAGTAATGATGTCTTTAACCCTACTACAGTAGATTGTAATACAGTAATCTTAGTAATAAAAAATCTGAAAGACTCTAATGCATATGGATCAGATGGAATTTGTTTTCGTTTTATTAGAGATTCATTATTTGTAATAGCTTATTATCTGACGGTAATAATCAATACTTCCATAGTTACCAATATCTACCCAGATTTATGGAAAACTCCCCATGTAATTCCTGGTTTTAAAAATGGAAATCCTGACGACGTCTCTAACTATAGACCAATCTCTTTACTACCAATTTTATCAAAGATACTTGAAAAGATTGTTGCAAATCAGTTAAGTGAGTTTCTTGAAAAAAATAAACTTATTGCAAAAAGTCAACACGGTTTCAGGCCAAAATTATCAACTGAAACTGCCTTATTGAAAATATCAGATGAAATATACAAAAATATAGATAATAAGAAAATATCATTGCTACTACTACTCGATCTTTCTAAAGCTTTTGATAGTGTACACCATACCACTCTATTAGAAAAATGCAAAAAAATGAACATTGACCCAAGCTGGTTCGAGAACTATTTAAAAAACCGCTACCAGTCAGTCAGAATAAAAGATGTAGTCTCAAGTCGCAAGAAGGTATTGTTTGGGGTCCCTCAGGGATCGATCCTAGGACCTATACTTTTTCTAATATATGTAAACGATCTAGTAAAATATTTACCTAACTGTTATGTCATTCAATATGCTGACGATACTCAAATCTTAATTGAAGGAGAAATTAATGATTTAGAAAATATTATTCGTAGAGCAGAAGAAATTTTGTATATGGCTAAACGTTACTTTCTAAAAAATGGTCTGTTACTTAATGAAACTAAAACCCAATCTATTCTTATCGGATCCAGACAATTATTATCAGAAGTTGATGACAATCTTCATATAAATTTTAACGGTAATATCATTAAGCCAATGAACTCGGTAAAGAACCTAGGTGTCTATTTTGACCGTTACATGAATTTTGAAATGCATATAGATGAAATTTATAAAAAAGTAATGGGTACTCTAATATATCTAAATAGGGTAAAAGACTCATTTGAAACATCAACTCGTATAATAATTGTCCAGTCCTTAGCTATGAGTTTAATTAATTACTGTCTCAAAGTTTGGGGATGTACCAATAAGACTCAATTACAAAGAATACAAAAGTTACAAAACTTTGCAGCACGAGTGGCTGTTGGCAATGTAAGAAAATACGAGCACATCTCTCCTGTTTTAAAAGATCTAGAATGGATAAAGATTAGAGATAAATATGTTTTTGATATATGTACCTTTGTTTTTAATATACTAAGAAACAATATTCCTGATTGCTTGTATAATTTTTCTACAGTAAGCTCAGTTACCGGGTTAACTACCCGTCAAGGGGAAGATTTATTAGTACGAAGGTCTAAAACTGATATTGGCTCAAGAGATATAAACATTCGTGGACCTCATTTATATAATCAGCTTCCCAGAGAACTAAAAAATGCTGGTTCAGTGTATACTTTTAAATATAATCTTAAGAAGTTGCTCTTAAAGGAAGATTTTACTTGTAAATTTTAATGGTACACTCATCTTTATGATTTGCTTGTTTTAGTATGTCTATATCGTACACCACAGATGTCTATCTGGAATATATATGTATCTTATTTAAATACCCAATGTACATTGGAATAAAGGATTTTTATTATTATTATTATTATTATTATTGTTCGACGACGAGTGAATGGGGTAATAATTTGTGACTCCCAATCGGCCCTACAAGCCCTATCCTCGCCAAGACCTATCTGTGGCCGTGCTGTGGGAGATATACTATGTCGCCTCGCGGCCGCTCGGGATGCTTCTCTTGTTGTGTCATTTGTGTGGACTCCATCCCACATTGGGCTGACTGGCAACGACACAGCGGATCGTCTTGCCAAGGCGGCCTGTATGCTGGATGGGCATGCTGTGGACGCTGAGCCCTCCCTCCGATGCCTACGTAACATCATCTACTCAGCTGGGTTTGCCATGACGGTCCAGCGCAGGGACACAGAGAGGGCCAACAGTGTGTCCATACAGCACCATGATCACTTCCTTCACAGTCGCTACAAGTATCGCAGACACGGGTTAATGGTGCGGAAAAACAATGTAGTTAGTGCTCGGCTCAGAATGGGGTATCGGCCTTTATGGCAGGTCTCCCAGACTCTAGATATGCCACAGTACACCTCCTGTACATTATGCGACCGAACTAATGCTAACACTCTTGACCACTATTGTCTTCAGTGCCCCGCAGTTAGAGATGTTTTACCACGAGGTCAGAACTTAATACAGATCTGCTCATTTTTACTTAATGATGACAACCTTGATGTTATTCTTGCTCGTTTTCCTCACTTTGGTGGCCATTAATTACATTGAATTATACATATATTTTCTGTATGTTGCTATATAATTCTGTTTGTGCATTCTGCGTTTCTCTGAGCTTTACTTTTGCATATAATGTACTCTGTGCTGCCATTCTGTGAGTTGTGTGTTAGTATGCAGCAATGTTTTATCAATATGTACACCTCCCTGTAAACCATGTTCAATTCTTGGTTTTATATCCATTTGAAGCATTATTTGTATGAACTCATGTAATGTCTGACGCCTTGGTGCAATAAATTAATAAAATAAAATAAAATAAAATAATCTCTCTCTCTCTCTCTCAGACTTGAAAGTACTAGAAACTATGAATGCCTATAGTATTTACTGTTTCTTCGTTTAGCAAATTTTAATTATCAACTATTATGACACTAAAAAGTACTTTTGTACGTCCTGCAATGAAGTTTTCTTAAAAAGCTTCCAAATGTGACCTTTAGTTCTGGAGCCACCCTTATAAAAATTCCTTCCTTATCCAGTTTGTCGAAGCCTTAGAAGAATTCAATAGCTGGTGCCATATCCCCTCGTTCTTCAACCTTTTCTCATACCTAAGATTTCTTAGGTATGAAAAATACGGATTCCATTTGGGTGCTGCATATTCAAGCTTGGGCCTCACATGAATATTGTATATTTCAGAACATTTCTTTGTCCATATGCCCGAAAGTCACCCATATTTTAGTTAAGAAAACATGCACTGCTTTTACTATAATATACATGTGCATTACCAGAGATATAACCGCCCATATGATTGACCATAAATCTCTTTTGTATAGAGATTCTTAAAAGGCCATCTCCTGATATTGACTACCTGAAATGGACCTACTTTTACTCTTGTCCAGCCTTTCTGTTTTAAAGATAGTGAATCTCATTAACCTCTTGTCTTACCCCTCATGTAGACTGTCACCTGCTGAAGTTTTGTAGCTCAGTTTTAGTCTTTCATTTTCTCCACAATCTTTGTATAATCTACAAAAATCCTTAAAAATGTATTTGCAGATTCTGGCAAACATTTCCATATATAAGTAACAGAACTGGTCCTATAATTGATTCCTACAAAACCCCAGTGCTAACTATTTTTGAGTAAGACACAGCAAATCATACTTTGACCGTCTTGAAAAGAAGTTTTTATGCACTCCATGGCATTTACTCCTATTTTTGCCATTACTTACAGATTCTTAATGAGTTAATTAGTCCTCCATGTGGGACGGTATCATACACGTTCTTCAAAATTCGTAACTGAAAGGATGAATGGCTAATAGCCTCATCATGCCTATTTTTGTTTTCATTTAACCTTAGAATAGTTGAAGGAAGGGATGAAGATGGGCTGAGTGCAATGAAATCCTTTTGGTTCAAACTGTTTTTTTTTGGGGGGGGGGGCTCCAATGTTGGAATCAATGGGGTATGGCATCAGGTCGAAAATTTTAATTATTATTATTATTATTATTATTATTATTATTATTATTATTATTATTATTATTATTATTATTATTATTATTATTATTATATTTGTTATGGGATATTACATAAACCATCCCCATATTATGTAAAACATGAGTAGCTCATTTGAAAGTGATATCCAGTGAAAAGTATTTTGTTCTCTTTTCCATATTGTTAAAGTCTACAGTATTTAGTGTGTTTTTAGGGCAAAAAGTAACCTTTATATATCTTAAGAGCCGTGAGAAAAGACACCTGAAACCTTGGTGTCGATATGTGTTACGACAACCTGACGATAGTTTTTTATATTCCAATATGAATCTTTTTGTTAAGCTGTAGTACATAGCAATTGCCATTGGTAATTCACTCTGATAAAAATATGAATGTAATGAGTATTTTATAATGCATATTAGTCATTTTTGTGTTTATAGTTAGTCAGCTAATGCTTAATATGATTTTTTTTTTAATTTTCCACCTTATTCTTGTAAATTATATTTTTACCAGTTGATGTATTGAGTAACTTCTGCTGTTCTCTCTTAACTGCCTAATCCCTTGCATCTTCTTGTACAGATCCTACTTTGTTTGGTCTGCTTTGTTGCAAGGACTTTATTGTTGTATGATATATATATATATATATATATATATATATATATATATATATATATATATATATATATATATATATATATGCACACACACACACTGTGGCGTCACTAGGGGTCATATTTTTGGGGGGCTTTAGCCCTGGATTAGGTAGAAGAGGGTGGGTGCGAGCGAAGCGAGCCTATGCAGCTGGGGAAATTGAGCAGGTTTAGGGTAATTTTTGAGTCCCCTATAGATGATAATAATAATAATAATAAAAAATAGGGTCTCGCAGGTTTAATAAGAAACTTAATAGGAAAATGAATATTGATTGGCCTAATACCAGGTATCAGAAAGCCTTATGACATAGGTGTAATAGGCAATTGGATAAAGCTTTTTGCAGGTAATAGTTTTCTTCAATTGCTAGTATTATGTGGCATCATAATGGTCTTTTATTCGCCATTTTAAATATGATTATTCAAAGAAGCTCTTTATTCTACGTACATAAATATAATTGCCAAGATTTATCATCCATTAGTGTGACAGGTAAGCACAGACATTCACAAAAACAAACAAAAATTATAATATAGTACGTACTTTAAACCAAGCAACTCCAATTCATAAAGCAAGTACATTATATAATATTTGATAAATAAAATAGAAATGTATTATATAAAAACTTATATCCTCCTATGCAATGACATAATGCAATTATTTTTTCATTCATTTCACAGTACATTTGCAATGAGTTAAATTAACACTGCAGTTCGTTATATAAGTATGACCAGCCCCCATGTTATGTAGGAGACAAACGTCTTTTGGTGGATTCACAAGAGCTTGACTGTGATGGTATTGGGAAAGATGCAAATTTCTCAAGTACCAAATCAAGATCAAGTGAATCTACCAAAGCTTTTTCTACAGAAATTATACCTAGGCTGGTCAGCCGTTCTTGTCCCATTGTTGCCTTGAGGTGTGTTTTGATCTGTTTTAAGTCAGAAAATTATCGTTCACATTTGGCATCACTGACAAGGAACGTGAGGGCCAAATGCATCAAAGTCCAGAGTGTGATGAATCCATGCTTCAGTGGCTTCAGTCTATTTAAAACACCGGAAATAGATTTCACATCTTGTAATGTTCACTGAGCAATAAGGAGATCTGCATGAAGGTTCTCCCTGTCAACTGAATACTGATTAGCAAGGTAATTTAGATCATGTTCATTTAGGAAATTTGGACATGATGTGTGGCAAGCAGATACACCAAGAAGAATACTCTTTGGTTCATCAAAAACTTTTTCTTGGCGCTCATCTGGGATGCGGGTGCGAAAGAATTTCTTTATGTCACCCTGTTCTGTTCCGGTTTTACGTCACGGACTCCCGTTTCTACCAAGGGCTGGGACGGTTGCCTTCTTGAGAAGGACTTGTTTTGGCAGATGTAATCCTTACCCTGAGTGCATACCCTTGCTAACCTCAGACCGTAACGGGGCGTGAATCCTCGACCTGACGCCTCATAGTCGCTGACGCTACCGCTTGAGCCTTATGTCACCCTGTCCCTGAGATTTTTTAGAAGACCTTTTCATCATTTGTGTGGCTGTTGGCTGATATCCGCAAATGTATATTAAAAAATATCATATACTGTAATAGGGAAATGGCATTCTGATCTGACAGTCGGGTATCTGAACATTTAAATTTGCGAAAAATTACATAATAATAATTATAGATAAGATATTTTAGACTGCATAATTCAATTTTAATGTTCCATGATTAATATATATCGTACAATATATTGTAGATATATCATAATTCTGATAAATGTAATACACTCTTCATTGTTTGTGCAATGAATATAATATTTCAAAGTAACCCAAGCATGGAAAACTCATATGGGAAACTAATATATTTTAAACCTATTATGATTTGAGTCGTAGGTTTTTGTAAATTGTAAATGAATAATCACATTATGTAGCTATACATAAAATTGTATTAAACTAATATGGATGCACAAATAAAAGTCAATCGGCAAAACAGAAGTGGGGGAAAGTCAGGCGAGTCAATGCCAAGCTGCAAGCATACTATGTAAGTTACTTATGTTTTATTACCATTAATGGGGGCTGTAATTTGGGGGGAGCTGATTCCTTGATTTGGAGGGCTAAGCCCCCCTGGTGACGGCACTGGTTGTTGTTTTTGAGACATTGAACTGAGGCCAACGCAAAGAACTTTTCACTCTCTCTCTCTCTCTCTCTCTCCTCTCTCTCTCTCTCTCTCTCTCTCTCTCTCTCTCTCTCTCTCTCTCTCTCTCTCTCTCTCTCTATCATATGTATTATTATTATTATTATTATTATTATTATTATTATTATTATTATTATTTTGTGAGATGGTAGAATAAACGCCTCTCTCTCTCTCTCTCTCTCTCCTCTCTCTCTCTCTCTCTCTCTCTCTCTCTCTCTCTCTCTCTCTCTCTCTCTCTCTCTCTCTCTCTCTCCTCTCTCTCTCTCTCTCTCTCTCTCTCTCTCTCTTTTGCATACACACACATCGTTCGTATCTCCTGATGAGCATCTATACATATTCCATTTATTCATATATATACTGTGTTCAGTATAGTATGTAAATGGTACTGCATATGTCATATATTGTACAGTGAATGCACAGTGTAGTTATATATCGTTTTACATGAAGAAAACTAACTCGATGAATTACTGTATTCAAAGTAAGTACAGATCCTTTACTATAAGAAGATTACAGTGTTCAATAACACATTTTCTTAAGTTAAAGTTCATTTTTCATATGTTACTTATAATACATTAGTCATTATTTCTTAATACAAAAAAATATATTAATCTTATACTGCTTTACCTAGTTAGCACTAGAGATCTTAATCATTCACATAAGTTTAGCTTTAGTCAGTTCAATATGTCTAAAAAAACAATAATAATAATAATAATAATAATAATGATAATATAATAATAATAATAATAATAATAATAATAATAATAATAATAATAATAATAATAATAATAATAATAATAATAATAACAATAATAATAATAACAGTATAATATGAGAGAAAACAAAACTCGTGCGACTTCTTACCAAACATGGCCTAAGTTTAGCGAGCATAGTCGATTAAGTATTTATTGAGTGATAATAATAATAATCTAACTAATGATGATAATAAATTTCTATTTCACCATGGCGTGAAGTTAAATACATATGAAATTCCACAGTACCATACGTGCATATTTTAATTAATAAAATTATAAGAGAAAGCTTTCCCTTGCTTGACCAGCAAACCTCTTCATCTAATATTATTGTGAAATTTCATTTGCAGTAATAATAATAATAATAATAATAATAATAATAATAATAATAATAATAATAATAATAATAATAATAATAATAATAATAATAATAACATTAATAATAATAATAATAATAATAATAATAATAATAATAATAATAATAATAATAATAATAATAATAATAAATATAATAGAGAAAAAGAAAGAGAAAACTCAGACAGCTTCTTACCAACCATGACCAAAGTGTAGCTAGCATAGGCTATTAAGTGTTTATTGGATAATAATAATAATAATTATAATAGTAATGATATTAATAATGCTTTCATACATAAGATATGTGCTTGTATGTGTAAGTCTATTGCAGCACAATTTTGTGCTGTACTTAATACTTCTGCTGTTACTATTCATTATAGTATCATTGCTATAATGATAATGGATTAAGATCCATGTATGTAGCCAGATCTCTCTCTCTCTCTCTCTCTCTCTCTCTCTCTCTCTCTCTCTCTCTCTCTCTCTCTCTCTCTCTCTCTCTCTCTTCCCCTGTACTTACCAAATATCAACTTACGAAAGGCCGTTTGGAATGTAACTCGTTTATAAGTAGGGGAGTCTCTGAACAGTATACTTATATGAGCACCAAAATCCCTCATCTTAATCATTCAGTTGAATCACCATCCCTCCTCTTTTATCCAAAATATGAGCATGTTCAAGACCCGTATACAGTAGTACCCATGTTCTTTGCTGCTAATGACTTATTTCCAATCTCGTGTATAATTTTGTTCATGCTTACTCTATTATACTCTATTTGAATTACCTAATGCTATATAAATTTTTGTAAAACCAGTACAGAAGTATTGTATTTCTTAGGGAATATGTACAGTACAGTCTTTCTTAATTATTTTATATATTTGAGCACATATGTTGAAAACTGCACTACTTAAAACCACATGAGCTATGGGCCACTGTAAATTCAATATAAATTACATCGTTACTTTTTTCAAGATCCAACTGCAGGGCATTTGGAAGGGCATTCAGCCTTGATTTCCCAGCTCCTACATGTCTGTTTCCACCCTTATTTGAATGGGGATTGCAGTGTCACATAAATGGAAAAAGTT
>JAXCGZ010009155.1:0-2500 GCA_037179515.1 Halocaridina rubra
TATATATATATATATATATATATATGCGTGTGTGTGTGTGCATGCATGTATGCATATGCATGTATATATATATATATATATATATATATATATATATATATATATATATATATATATATATATATATGTGTGTGTGTGTGTGTGTGTGTGTGATTACCTAATTGTGATTACCTAATTGTGTTTACGGGAAAGAGCCCAAAGCTCGTATCTTCCCGTCTCCTGATCGGTTCCATTTTTAGACTTAGTGATACTTATCATACCTGTCTTTAAAACTATGGATTGAGATAGCATTAACTACCTCCTCGCTTAGCCAATTCCAATTATCAACTACTCTTACACTGAAAAAGTATTTCCTTACATCCTGCAAACAAGTTTTCTTACGAAGCTTCAAACTATGACCTCTTGTTCTAGAGCCAGCCATATCGAAATATCGATCCCTATCCACTCTATCATAACCATGAAGGAATTTAAAGACTGTCACCATATCCCCCCTTACTCTTCTAGCTTCAAGTGATGGCAAGTCTAATTCCCTCAGCCTCTCATCATAACCGAGATTGCGTATTTCTGGCACCAGTTTCGTGGCATGTCTTTGAACTTTTTCAAGCTTAGCTATGTGCTTTTTCAAGTGCGGATTCCAAAAGGGGGCTGCATATTCGAGTTTTGGCCTCACATAGGTTACATAAATATTTCTGAACATTTCCTTGTCCATGTGCCTGAAGGCTACCCTTACATTTGATAAGAATGCATATGCTGCCCTTACTACGCCATTTATATGTATTTCTGGAGACAAATCTGCCAGTATGTTTAATCCTAGATCTCTCTCATTTTCTGTCTCTTGAAGTTGTACTCCAGCCACCGAGTAGTCAAGCTTGGGCCTTCTTGCACTTGTACCCATTCTCATTACCTTACATTTTGAGGTATTGAATTTCATTAGCCACTTTTCTGACCACTCATGCAGATTATTTAGATCCTCCTGAAGTTCTCTACCATTGTTCTCGTTTTTTACTTTCTTCACAATCTTTGCATCATCTGCAAACATATTCATGAATGAATTTACAGACTCTGGTAGGTCATTTACATATACAAGGAACAAAAGTGGCCCTAAAACTGAACCCTGTGGAACTCCACTACTAACTCTTCTCCATTCAGACACTGAGTGTCTTACTCTAACCCTCTGTTCCCTTCCTTCTAAGTAAGTTTTTATCCATTCCAAGACATTTCCACCTATTCTAGCCATTGATTGCAGCTTCCTAATAAGTCTCCCATGTGGAACAGTGTCAAACGCTTTCTGGAAGTCTAGGAATATGCAATCTGCCCAGCCCTCTCTTTCCTGTAAGATTTGGCTTACCTCATCATAAAATTCTAATAAGTTTGTTACTGTTGATCTTCCTTCTCTGAAGCCATGTTGCCTCACTGACAAAAAGTTGAAGGATTCCAAGTGAAGAGAGATATGTTTCCTTAGTAGTTTCTCCATAAGTTTGCAAACTATGCTGGTCAAGGAAACTGGTCTATAGTTCAGAGCCGTATCCCTCCTTCCCTTTTTGAAGATAGGTATCACATTTGCTTGTTTCCAGTATCTTGGAATCTCCCCCGACTCCAGTGACTCCTTAAATATGATACTTAGTGCCACTGATATTGTGTTTGCGCATTTTTTAAGCACATGAGGGGATATGTCATCAGGACCTGTAGCTTTATGAACATCTAAATTCATCAGCGCCTTGCATACCTCTGTGGCTGTAAGGTTGATGTTCTCTAATACCGGCCCTTGAGCTTCTATCACTGCAATCTGAGGGGGTGGGGTATTTTCTACTGTAAATACTGACTGAAACTCCTTGTTCAATTCTTTGCAGATCTCTTCATCCGTCCCAGTGATGCTTCCATCCGCTCTCTTTAGCCTTAAAACCTGTTCTTTTACCTTCAGTTTTCCTCTGATAAAGCTGTGGAAAAGCTTGGGATTTTCTTTAGCCTTCCTGGTGATGTCCCTCTCATAATCTCTCTCTGCCTCTCTCCTTTTACTTAGGTAGTCATTTCTTGCTCTTTTGTAGGTTTGCCAGGCATTTATGTTTTTTCTCCTCCTATACCTTTTCCAGCATTTGTCTCTCCACTCCTTAGCTCTTTTACACCCATTATCGAACCATTTCTCTCTGGCATGAATTACACCTACTTTGGTGACAGGTATGCAGCAATCTACTATCTTCCCATATTTCTCACAAAAGATGTCATACATTTCTTGTACAGATTTGTTGTAAAATAAGGTTCTCCAGTCAATAACTGCAAAAAGCTCATTTATTTTGATGTAATCTCCTTTCGGATAGTTCCTCCTCATGTCCTCAGTGCCTCTACTCTCAGGAAGAATGTCTTCAATGATATACTCCATCAACAACACACAGTGGTCACTCTTTCCAATTGGTGGTTCATACTCAATATTTTCAATATCCAACACATTATCTGTGAACACCAGATCAAGTAGTGATGGCTCATCCCCACCCCTGGCTCTTGT
>JAXCGZ010009156.1:5000-10429 GCA_037179515.1 Halocaridina rubra
AAGGAATCCAAACTTATAGCTTATATCTGCTATACTTAGGGATGAACGCATTCTAACTGAATGCCACTATGTTCATATTACAGATTCCCCAACCTCACTCGTGGCTTCATTTTAGCATTTAATTCAATTCCCAATCCTATTCGGGCCATGAAATAACCAGATAAGCACATTACATATGTGAAAACATGAATCATTTTTTACCCAAACCGGGACTCGAACCTAGGACTTATGATTACTAAGTCAAGGCGCTATCACTACACCACAGAAGGTTAAAAGGAATCCAACCTTATAGCTTATATCTGCTATACTTAGGGATGAAAGCATTCTAACTGAATGCCACTATGTTCATATTACAGATTCCCCAACCTCACTCGTGACTTCATTTTAGCATTTAATTCAATTCCCAATCTCATTCGGGCCGTGAAATAACCAGATAAGCACATTACATATGTGAAAACATGAATAATTTTTTACCCCGACCGGGACTCGAACCTAGGACTTATGATTACTAAGTCAAGGCGCTACCACTACACCACAGAAGGTTAAAAGGAATCCAATCTTATAGCTTATATCTGCTATACTTAGGGATGAACGCATTCTGACTGAATGCCACTATGTTCATATTTCAAATTCTCCAACCTCACTAGTGGCTTCATTTTTGCATTTAATTCAATTCCCAATCTCATTCGGGCCATGAAATAACCAGATAAGCACATTACATATGTGAAAACATGAATCATTTTTTACCCAAACCGGGACTCGAACCTAGGACTTATAATTACTAAGTCAAGGCGCTACCACTACACCACAGAAGGTTAAAAGGAATCCAACCTTATAGCTTATAGCTGCTATACTTAGGGATGAACGCATTCTAACTGAATGCCACTATGTTCATATTACAGATTCCCCAACCTCACTCGTGGCTTCATTTTAGCATTTAATTCAATTCCCAATCTCATTCGGACCATGAATTAACCAGATAAGCACATTACATATGTGAAAACATGAATCATATTTTACACCGACCGGGACTCGAACCTAGGACTTATGATTACTAAGTCAAGGCGCTACCACTACACCACAGGAGGTTAAAAGGAATGCAACCTTATAGCTTATATCTGCTATACTTAGGGATGAACGCATTCTAGCTGAATGCCACTATGTTCATATTACAGATTCCCCAACCTTACTCGTGGCTTCATTTTAGCATTTAATTCAATTCCCAATCTCATTTGGGCCAAGAAATAACCAGATAAGCAATTTGCATATGTGAAAATATGAATCATATTTTACCCCGAACATACTCGAACCTAGGACTTATGATTACTAAGTCAAGGCGCTACCACTACACCACAGAAGGTTAAAAGGAATCCAACCTTAAAGCTTATAGCTGCTATACTTAGGGATGAACGCATTCTAACTGAATGCCACTATGTTCATATTACAGATTCCCCAACCTCACTCATGGCTTCATTTTAACATTTAATTCAATTCCCAATCTCATTCGGGCCATGAAATAACCAGATAAGCACATTACATATGTGAAAACATGAATCATTTTTTACCCCGACTGGGACTCGAACCTAGGACTTATGATTACTAAGTCAAGGCGCTACCACTACCCCACAGGAGGTTAAAACGAATCCAACCTTATAGCTTATATCTGCTATACTTAGGGATGAACGCATTCTAACTGAATGTCACTATGTTCATATTACAGATTCCCCAACCTCACTCGTGGCTTCATCTTAGCATTTAATTCAATTTCCAATCTCATTCGGGCCATGAAATAACCAGATAAGCACATTACATATGTGAAAACATGAATCATTTTTTACCCCGAACGGGACTCGAACCTAGGACTTATGATTACTAAGTCAAGGCGCTACCACTACACCACAGAAGGTTAAAAGGAATCCAACATTATAGCTTATATCTGCTATACTTAGGGATGAACGCATTCTAACTGAATGCCACTATGTTCATATTACAGATTCCCCAACCTCACTCGTGGCTTCATTTTAGCATTTAATTCAATTCCCAATCTCATTCGGGCCATGAAATAACTAGATAAGCACATTACATATGTGAAAACATGAATCATTTTTTACCCAAACCGGGACTCGAACCTAGGACTTATAATTACTAAGTCAAGGCGTTACCACTACACCACAGAACTTTAAAAGGAATCCAACCTTATAGCTTATATCTGATATACTTAGGGAAGAACGCATTCTAACTGAATGCCACTATGTTCATATTACAGATTCCCAACCTCACTCGTGGCTTCATTTTAGCATTTAATTCAATTCCCAATCTCATTCGGGCCATGAAATAACCAGATAAGCACATTATATATGTGAAAACATGAATCATTTTCTACCCAGACCGGGACTCGAACCTAGGACTTATGATTACTAAGTCAAGGCGTTACCACTACACCACAGAAGGTTAAAAGGAATCCAACCTTATAGCTTATATCTGCTATACTTTAGGATGAACGAATTCTATCTAAATGCCACTATGTTCATATTACAGATTCCCCAACCTCACTCGTGGCATCATTTCAGCATTTAATTCAATTCCTTTTAACCTTCTGTGGTGTAGTGGTAGTGCCTTGACTTAGTAATCATAAGTCCTAGGTTCGAGTCCCGGTTAGGGTAAAAAATGATTCATGTTTTCACATATGTAATGTGCTTATCTGGTTATTTCATGGCCCGAATGAGATTGGGATTTGAATTAAATGCTAAAATGAAGCCACGAGTGAGGTTGGGGAATTTGTAATATGAACATAGTGGCATTCAGTTAGAATGCGTTCATTCCTAAGTATAGCAGATATAAGCTATAAGGTTGGATTCCTTTTAACCTTCTGTGGTGTAGTGGTAGCGCCTTGACTTAGTAATCATAAGTCCTAGGTTCGAGTCCCGGTCGGGGTAAAAAATGATTCATGTTTTCACATATGTAATGTGCTTATCTGGTTATTTCATGGCCCGAATGAGATTGGGATTTGAATTAAATGCTAAAATGAAGCCACGAGCGAGGTTGGGGAATCTGTAATGTGAACATAGTGGCATTCAGTTAGAATGTGTTCATCCCTAAGTATAGCAGATATAAGCTATAAGGTTGGATTCCTTTTAACCTTCTGTGGTGTAGTGGTAGCGCCTTGACTTAGTAATCATAAGTCCTAGGTTAGAGTCCCGGTCGGGGTAAAAAATTATTATGTTTTCACATATGTAATGTGCTTATCTGGTTATTTCATGGCCCGAATGAGTTTGGGAATTGAATTAAATGCTAAAATGAAGTCACGAGTGAGGTTGGGGAATCTGTAATATGAACATAGTGGCATTCAGTTAGAATGCGTTCATCCCTAAGTATAGCAGATATAAGCTATAAGGTTGGATTCCTTTTAACCTTCTGTGGTGTAGTGGTAGCGCCTTGACTTAGTAATCATAAGTCCTAGGTTCGAGTCCCGGTTTGGGTAAAAAATGATTCATGTTTTCACATATGTAATGTGCTTATCTGGTTATTTCATGGCCCGAATGAGATTGGGATTTGAATTAAATGCTAAAATGAAGCCACGAGTGAGGTTGGGGAATCTGTAATATGAACATAGTGGCATTCAGTTAGAATGCGTTCATCCCTAAGTATAGCAGATATAAGCTATAAGGTTGGATTCCTTTTAACCTTCTGTGGTGTAGTGGTGGCGCCTTGACTTAGTAATCATAAGTCCTAGGTTCGAGTCCCGGTCGAGGTAAAAAATTATTCATGTTTTCACATATGTAATGGGCTTATCTGGTTATTTCATGGCCCGAATGAGATTGGGAATTGAATTAAATGCTAAAATGAAGCCACGAGTGAGGTTGGGGAATCTGTAATATGAACATAGTGGCATTCAGTTAGAATGCTTTCATCCCTAAGTATAGCAGATATAAGCTATAAGGTTGGATTCCTTTTAACCTTCTGCGGTGTAGTGGTAGCGCCTTGACATAATAATCATAAGTCCTAGGTTCGAGTCCCGGTCGGGGTAAAATATGATTCATGTTTTCACATATGTAATGTGCTTATCTGGTTATTTCATGGCCCGAATGAGATTGGGAATTGAATTAAATGCTAAAGTGAAGCCACGAGTGAGGTTGGGGAATCTGTAATATGAACATAGTGGCATTCAGTTAGAATGCGTTCATCCCTAAGTATAGCAGATATAAGCTATTAGGTTGGATTCCTTTTAACCTTCTGTGGTGTAGTGGTAGCGCCTTGACTTAGTAATCATAAGTCCTAGGTTCGAGTCCCGGTTTGGGTAAAAAAATATTCATGTTTTCACATATGTAATGTGCTTATCTGGTTATTTCATGGCCCGAATGAGATTGGGAATTGAATTAAATGCTAAAATGAAGCCACGAGTGAGGTTGGGGAATCTGTAATATGAATATAGTGGCATTCAGTTAGAATGCATTCAACCCTAAGTATATCAGATATAAGCTATAAGGTTGGATTCCTTTTAACCTTCTGTGGTGTAGTGGTAGCGCCTTGACTTAGTAATCATAAGTCCTAGGTTCGAGTCCCGGTCGAGGTAAAAAAAGGATCCATATATATATATATATATATATATATATATATATATATATATATATATATATATATATATATATATATATATATATATATATATATATATATATATATATATATATATATATATATATATATATATATATATATATATATATATATATATATATATATATATATATATATATATATATATATATATATATATATATATATATATATATATATATATATATATATATATATATATATATATATATATATATATATATATATATATATATATATATATATATATATATATATATATATATATATATATATATATATATATATATATATATATATATATATATATATATATATATATATATATATATATATATATATATATATATATATATATATATATATATATATATATATATATATATATATATATATATATATATATATATATATATATATATATATATATATATATATATATATATATATATATATATATATATAATCCCTTTCTTGGTTTACCATTATTTAAAAACAAAAATTTACTAATGAAGACATAAATCAAAGTGATAAAGTTTTATATAGGAGTATGCACAGATATTAATTATACGGTTTTATACAAAGAAATATGTATAATACGGTATAGTGTGATATAATTACCGTATAAAACCGTGACTTCAACAGGATTTAAACTGACTAGGGAAAGCAGGATTAAATAACTGCTGATCTGCAAATATAAGCATAATGAAGAAAGTAATGAAACTGTAAAAATATTTGATTTAATTTGTCTCAGATCATGCTTATTCATTAATATATAGCATTATGCTTTTCAGACTATATATATATATATT
>JAXCGZ010009157.1:0-10391 GCA_037179515.1 Halocaridina rubra
CCTGCGGTTTAGGAAATGGCTAACTTCCTGGCCTTTCCTGCCCTTCTCGATGCCAGATCCTAAGTCTCACGGTTCCGGTCATATATTTCCTTGACACTTTCTACAAACATTGTAATAAAATCTCTGTGCCCTCGACCAACCGTTACCCCTCAAGATCTGTTACAAGTTTCAGATTCTGGCTTCAGCATGACGGACTGGCTTCAGCATGACGGACTGGCTTCAGCATGACGGAAGTCATACGACAATGGAGATCCAGTGCTTCAAAATGTAATGAGAATTTGAGAGAGTGCATGAAGGTCCATGTTTAGCTATTCAATCACAGGAAAGAAACTTCAAGAATCCATGAACGAAAGAAATCCAGAGGTGAATGTATTGACAGACTTGTCCCCGGAAGTTTAAATAAATGGTTTAGAGTAAAGACAGCATACGGCCTCAGTTATATGGACAAAGAAATGTTCAGCGATATTTACATGAGATATGTGAGGCCTAAGCTAGAATATGCAGCACCCTTCTTTAATCAGCACTTGAAAAAACATAAAGAAATTGAAGAAAGTTCTAAGACATGTCTCGATGTTGGTATGAGATAATTGATCTCAGCATTGAAGAAAGACTAAAGTAGTCAGACTTACCACCACTCGAAGCTAGAAGAAAGAGGGAGGATATTGTCAAACTAGTTGAATTCGTCCATTGTTTTGACAGAGTTGATGAGAGGCAATGTTTATATATAGGTGGCTCTAGAACTACGGATCATTGTGTAAGCTTCGTAAGAAAACTAGTTTCTGGGATGTAATTAAGTACTTTTTTAGTGTAAGAATGGTCCATAACTGGAATTCTCTAAGCGAAGAATTGGTAAATTCTAAATGCATTGATAGTATTTAGTATTTAAGAAAGATATGATAAGTGTTAGTGAACTAAGAAAAATCAAACAGGAGACTGGAGTTGAGAGCATCGGGCTCTTATTCATAACTACATTAATTTTAAGTAAATGCGCACACACAATTGCCAAGCCATGCTGCTGTCTTACTTAATTCACATGTGCCTGCAAGCATTGTTTTCATGACCTTGGCGATATTACGAGTTCAGATTACTTAAGGCTGTGATATAGCTAGAGAGCGTTCTCCCTCAACCCTCCCTTGGCAGCGCGTTGAAATAAAAATGCCGATGACAGCTATGCAAATGAATTTATTATGAGGGAGTCGCTGCCAACACCTCCCTCAGATGCCTGTTGGAGCGACACTAAATCTTTCTCGCATCTTGTTCGATGGCTTTCATTATAAAAACAGTTGTACATATATTGTTACTTCAAGGAGTTTCTGGCAGATGTTTAATATTTCACGCCTATTGATTAGGAAATTAAATCTTCTCTGTACCAAAATTAGGCTTGTTATTTAAAGTATTAATGAGCAGTCTTTACAAGTGGAGGATTAGAAAGGATTGGTATCAGCAAGGGCATCCGGATGTAAAACTTGGAGCCAGAACAACTAGTCGTCAAGAGCTAGTGAGATACAGCGACTCCATATAGACATGTGAAAAACTGCATTTAACGTAGAGAGAGAGAGAGAGAGAGAGAGAGAGAGAGAGAGAGAGAGAGAGAGAGAGACTTAAGCAAACTCCGGATTAGCATATTTCTCAAAATATTTAATGTATTTCCTAGAACTCGTCTAGTATTAGTATTTATTAACGATATTTTGATTATGTATTTGTTATATAAATCAAAGGCAGTTTTCCATATCTTTTGTATTTTCAAGATTTTGGTCCGATTTCTTAAGCAGTGTAAATCTAGGATACCATATTGTTAGTTAGCTAGACACACAAATGGATTTCTTACGCGCATCTGACGCGGTTCTGTGTATGGCTAGGATCCCCCCATGGGGGGATCCTAGCCATACTCAGAACCGCATCAGATGCGTTTATGAAATCCATTTGTGCTTGTCTAGCTAACTAACAATATGGTATCCTAGGTTTACACTGCTTAAGAAGGCAGACCTTTAAATCACGATCTGTTTTTTCCGTATAGGACTACATCTTCATGATACCATGTAGACTGTTAGGTTCAAGAAACAATATATTATTCTAATCATAATTATTATGGTGTTTGTCTGTAAAAAAAAAATATAAATATTGACATTTTGAATTCTTGTTAAACATAAACAAGCCCACAAGCAAGCCTTTCTTCAAGACATTCCGGTGCCTAAAATATTACTCCCCTGATATCTTTTGTATAGCATTAATCAACAATAAAAATATAGTTAATGGTATCTTAATCACAGTTAACGTCGATCTGCATGTTGATTTTCTAACAAAAGGCTTTCATGAATACCCAGATAATTGTTCACCCATTGTAACACTTTATAATTATGTGTCTTAGGTTGGAATCCCGGTCAGGGGTAAAAAATGTTTCATATATATATATATATATATATATATATATATATATATATATATATATATATATATATATATATATATATATATATATATATATATGAGAACTGTTGTCATTTACAGTACTTAATTTTAGCATTCGTTAAAATTTCGCTAATTAATAAATGCTTAACTAAATCAACATTTCAAGATGCCTTTGAAGGAATGCAGTATGTATAATTACGAGAATATGTACAACATTGGCCAATGTCCTTTGTAATGAGTTGCTGGAATCGGTGCTTTTGTTATCAGGGAATCCTTAATGTGAGAAAAACTTGCAAACAGATCAGACCAATAAATCCACCTTTCGGTATCTCAGTGGATTTTGCCAAAGACTTTTTACTTCCAAAGCGGATTTAATTGGGGAAAACAAGTTATTCGACGTATTCAAAAGTTTTTGAATATTTTTGGGAAACGCAATGTAGAAAAAACGAAACAAAACAACAGCGTTTTGGCGCTTACGAGTATATTTACCTACTCATATTCAGGAGATGAGAAGATTAGATATATTTGTTAAGTACTAAAGCACTCCGTTGTTTCTTGTTAATCCCTGAGACACACTCCCATGGTGGTCACCTGCTCATCTTCCCAACTTGGTGAGTTCAGCTTCTCATCTACAGAGCCACATGGGGATGGGAAGGAGAGGGTAGTGGCGTTCTTCCTGTTATTTTCACATTATTATATTCAGTGAGTATGTCTTTGTGCTTGTAGAAGCTATGGTAAAAGAGAATCTTCACGAAGTGGGGCTTAGATAAAGATAAATCATTGTTCCACAGCTCGCAAAGTAATACTGTAATAATAATAAAAATAACAATAATAATAATAATGATAATAATAATAATAATAATAATAATAATAATAATAATAATAATAATAATAATAATAATAATAATAATAATAATAACAATAATAATAATAATAATAATAATAATAATAATAATTATTATTATTATTATTATTATTATTATTATTATTATTATTATTATTATTGTTATTATCATCATTATTATTATTATTATTATTATTATTATTATTATTATTAGTAGTAGTAGTAGTAGTAGTAGTAGTAGTAGTAGTAGTAGTAGTAGTAGTAGTAGTTATATTATTATTATTATTATTATTAGTATTATTATTATTATTATTATTATTATTATTATTATTATTAATATTATTATCATTATTATTATTATTATCCTCCAACAGAGACAGATAAATTTCACTTAAACAAGGAACGGCCACCTTTTTTGTGTGACCTCAAACGTGCTATTTGTTCCTTAATTAAATTAACCTCTTAATACAATTCCTGCCATGTTAAATTAACCCCATTCCAACAATGTTAATGTAATCCTATTCGAACCTTGTTAAATTGTGGGTTATGGGAAACAAATCATGTTGAAATCCTCCCGGGGCCGAAGAAGTTGAATTTAATTAAGGCGAGTCACTGTAACTCTTGCAATAGTAGACAGCGTGGTACATTATAACAATTGTTTTGATGTAATTAGTCTAAATGGGGAGTGATGGGGTGGCGTAAATTGGTAGCTTTGGGATGGGGATATATATATATATATATATATATATATATATATATATATATATATATATATATAATATATATAATATATATTATATATATAATATAATATATATATATAATATATATATATATATATAATATATTATATATATATATATATATTATATATATATATATATATATATATATATTATATATATATATATATATATATATAATATGTATATTATAAATATATATAGTATTCTATATATATATATATATATATATATATATATATTATATATATATATATATATATATATATATATATATATATATATATATACAAACACACACACGCACACGATTGTAAATAAGTGCATTTGACAGATATCGGATAGATCGAGTAAATACATAATTCATTTATAGAGTAGATGTGAACTGGATGCAAATAAAAATGTCAATGTGTGCATGTGATTGTGAGAGTAACAACAGTTTCGTGTTTTTTTATTGTCAGTTTTGCGAGTGATCTTTTTTTCATATATATATATATATATATATATATATATATATATATATATATATATATATATATATATATATATATATATATATATATATATATATATATATGTAATGCTTAAAAAATCTTGATATTTTATCTTATCAGAATTTTTCCTGACTCTTAATGCGTCTTTGGCGTAGGATTAGCGTGAAATCAGATCATAAATTGTAATCAGTAATCAGAACTCGAGTCTATAGTGTAGCATCTATCAGCTGGAAGACACCGAATAATATCTTTTTCATACCGCAATCAGCGCATTTAATGATATATTTCGATAAGGAGATGCACTCCATAGATATCATTAGTGGTAGCGTCCGTGTATGGGTGATATTAAATCACCTTATCTGACCACAAGATATCCAGTGCTAATAAGAGAGTTATTTATTTTTTTTCTAACTGACCTACATCGCAGAGACAATTGAATGCTAGTTAATAATACAAGTCTATTTATCTGTCTGTCTGTTTACTAGGACCTCAATACCCCCTTGTAAAGGGGTGGCCGAGTCAAAGTAACACATCCATCATTCCACTCATAAACCTTCTCCACAGTATAATAATATTCCATTTAATGTGTCGGATGAGTCTCTATTCGGCTGGGAGTTGACACAGGCATGTTAGAGCTGGGAGATTAAGGTGTGATGTCCTTCCTAACCCCCCGCTGTGGGATCGAACTCGCGTTAGTTGCTTCCCGACTCTCGTACTCTGGCCACTGAACTAATTTCATCCGAAGCTATCGCATCCTTATTTCTTCTCAAAAATCCTCGCTTTTGTTTTCACTCAATCCACAACTGAGCTTTCTCTGAGACCCTATTTCTGTGATTTTGGTTGGATTTTTTTTTTTTTTTTACAAGGGCCCCTTAATATGCCTTGACTATTAGCGGAAGGGAAAAATGAAAAGTAGGGGGAATTAACAGTCCCCTCACTCCACCCCATATATTAGATTCTTATGGCTCGCTAGGGAGTAAGGATAAAAGATAGGACACGAAAATCTCTGAATGTGAGAATGAGACTTAACTATACAAAATAACCACTTAGCCTCTTATCTTTTCTGGGTGTTAAGAAAAGGAAATTATGGCGTAGCTCTAAGCCACTAAA
Organism: Halocaridina rubra; assembly: GCA_037179515.1. NCBI lineage: Eukaryota > Metazoa > Arthropoda > Malacostraca > Decapoda > Atyidae > Halocaridina > Halocaridina rubra. Next base: position 5,601 of record JAXCGZ010009157.1, read on the forward strand.
CTAAAGCCGGTTTTACGTCACGGACTCCCTTTTCTACCAAGGGCTAGGACGATTGCCGTCTTGCGAAGGATTTGTTTTGCGCAAATGTAATCGTTACCCTGAGTGCATGCCCTCACTGACCTCTGACCGTGACGGGGCGCGAATCCTCTACCTGCCGCCTCAGAGTCGCGGACGCTACCACTTTGCCACGGTGAATATAGAAATGAAAAATGAAGCTTTGTTTGTATTCTTATGGCGTTGGGAACGGCTCTCGCATATCAATTCAACATGAAATGTAAAGATTGAATGAGTATGTAGCAAATTCCCCACAAAATAAATATGAAAAAATAATATTGCCAATATCTACTTTCAGCACTCAGTAAAATTCGAGTAGCTATAAAGCTTTAGCGTTTTTTTTTTATGATTGTGGCCCCAGAACGGGCCAAAAAATAAAATAAAATAAAACAGCCCCCATCGAGCCTGGGCACGAAGAATACATTCAGTAAAAAGTAACAGAGATGAAGAGTGTAATGACTTGTCAGAAGTGAAGGGATAATAAGAGGTGTGTAATGAATATCCAAGTATATTCAGTGTTGATGTAGGCATTTATACCATTATGTCTCACTATTATTCCCCATTCGAGTGTTAGTGGACTCAAGCAGGTTGGAGATGGGGGGGTTAAGGCTAGATGCCCTTCCTAGCGTACCGGGGTGGGATCAGACTCGGGTTTTTCCTTCCCGGTTCACGCTCTTTACCACTGAGCTGCCGCGGCACTCTATAAGGTTATGAATATATGAAAGCAATATGTGAAATACTCTATATAAATTTAGGGCATTTTTAAAGGCATTCTCTTCAACATTCCAACTTCATGAATTGAATTGAAGAGAATATTTTGAAAACAAAAATTTTTTTCATTTTCCAGTTTCTTCAGCCACTTCTCTTGTGATTCTTGCAGAGCCTTACTCTATTTTTGGCTTCTTTGTAAACTGAAGGACAAGGACTCGAACCTTCGCTCTAGAGCAAATTGCCGATTTGTTAATATTTTTATTACACCATTACTATTTTCTATGAAAGCTACATTTAATTTTACTGTATGTATTACCCTCTTACTTATAAGTTCAATTACATGTTTACTTATGAGTTACTTTTATTTTTAAGGGGGTACAGACGATCATTATTATTGTCAGTAAATATACTGACACTATTCTATTGGTGTGAACTACTGTCAGTATATGATGAACACACCGACAGTAATAATGGCAGTACAGGAAATACTGTCAGTAATATTGATCGTCTGTTTAGCCCTTTAAGATGAATAACCATTGTACAAAATTGGAAATAAATGTTTGTTTGTTTGTTTTGTTTGATTTATGTCCCTACTAATCCCCATTCGAACGGGGGTGGACAGACAGGTTGGAGCTGAGGAATGAAGGTTGGATGCGTGTAGCTATTGATTCTGAATATTGTTTTTGATGTTTAGAAAAGACTTTCTAAGCTGACAAATGAAAAAAAAAAAGCTCCTTTTGGAGTATTATTTTCTTATAACAGCTCATTTGTTAATGTATACGTCCTGTTTTATTATTTTTTCTCTGTACTATATCGCTTTATAGTCCGATTTAAAGATAAAAGTATGATATATGTAAAGCTTTCAAATATCATCGCCTCACTTATAGAAAAAAATAGATATCTTGTGGGTGTGTCTTGGGGGAGGAGTTAAATTTCACTATAGCTTAACTTTTCGTTATTAATTTAAGATACAGGGAAAACTTATTTTTTTTTTAAGTCTCATTGATTCATCTATATAAAAAAAAAGACATATCTTCTAGTTTCTAGGGTATGTTGTTCTAGTAATTGGTCTCTTTTTTTCAGTCTTATTTGAAGAAGGAAATTAGAATCCCTATCTTTTTTAAGTCTTATTGGTTCATCTATAGAGAATTAAATTTCTTGTAGTTTTCTAGTCTGCTGTTCTGGTATTATTTCCTCAAGTTTAGCATTCATATTTTCAGTCTAATACGAAAATAAGAGGATATTATATCAAAATAATTTTAAATATCATTTATAACTCATTGAAGAAATAGATTACATATAGGTTTAGGAATCTTTTGTTCAAATGGTTTCTTTTTGCCTGCTGGCTAGTACAGTGGTAACTCGCTGGCTTCGCTTTCACGAGGTCGAAAGATCGGTTCCCGTCCAAGACCGAGAGTTTAAGCTGTTTACTGGCAGGTACTGCTGTGGTTGGACTCCACAGTGGGGGGTTGGAGTTTGCCCTGGCTGACGAATACCCATTCTATTGAAATGGAAATAAAGGTTTATTATTATTATTATTATTATTATTATTATTATTATTATTATTATTATTATTATTATTATTATTATTATTATTATTATTATTATTATTATTATTATTATTATTATTATTTTCCTTGATAATGTATTTCACTATTAGTATGTTGTGACGATAAAAGGATAATATTTGAATTTATTTCTAAATACTTTTTTTAATTTCTTTTAAATACAACCTCGTTATTTCGGGCATGTGTTGTTCTAGTAATTTTTAAGGTCCTTTTTTTCAATTTTATTGATAATAAAAATGAAAGTATTTTGAAATAATCTCAATTTATTTCAAGATGGCTTCAGTACAGGTAGTTTTTAGTGTTTTTTGAAAATACTTTTAAATGGTTTTGATTCACATATCGAGAGATGCAGCCAATGTAGAAAATAATTGCTAGATATTGAAGGAATATATTCCATGTATATTTAGGGTGTGTTAAGAATAGTTATAAATGTTAAAATTCATATAATAAAAGAAATATACTTTTTGTAGTTCTTAGTCTCTACGGAAAACGTTTTCAAATCTTTATTATCATAATATAACACACATCTTATGTACGTTTTAGGGTCTTGAAATAATTTTTAAATATCCTTCATTAAAAATAATAATAATAATAATAATAATAATAATAATAATAATAATAATAATAATAATAATAATAATAATAATAATAATAATAATAATAATAATAATAATAATAATAATACACACGTTCTATAGGTAGTACTTTGTGTCTCATGAAAACTATTTCAGATATTAATCATTCATATTGAAAACAAACATTCCATTTTGTTTTTAGACTTTTGAAAACATTTTCAAATATTCAGACACATTAAAAGAATAAACATTCCATGTCGTTTTTAGTGTCTGTTGAAAACATGTTCAAATATTAATTCCAATGAAAAGACTCCATGTAGTTTTTAGGGTCCGGTAATAGCCAGGTAATAAACTCTTTTATAGCCCTAGTAACACTATTGAAAGGTGGCTTTGGATGGCAGAAAGAGGTTAAGTAGAGCGAAGGGTTATCAGCAGTTTATAGCAAATGAGTTAGTGTTATTATTGCTATTGTTATTGCCATTATGACTATTTTTCTTTCATATGAGTGTGAGGCTATTACTAAGGGCAGAGGGATGCCAAGTTTTAGAGAGCTCCTAAAATCATTGATGACTGTTATAAACATTGCTTAAATTCCTCTGTCAGCAAAGAACACAAACACACACACTCACTCACTCACTCACGTGTTCTGAGGATTCGACACTGAGCACCAGATTTTAGGACTACATGAACTGCTTGCTTTCTAATTTCCAATATAAAAAAAGAACACCCTCAGAGACAAAGCAATACTTGATACTGAACACCAGTTTTTAAGAGTACATGATATGCTAGTCGCTCTACATTACAGTGTTAGTGTTTGCAACGCTGAACGTCAGTATTTAAGAGCACATAAAATGTTAGTCCTTCTAAATTACAGTGTCAAAAAAATGAGCTCTGAATAAGATGCACTGAGCACTAGTTTGTAAGACCAGATAAAATCCTAGTCTTTCGATATTCCAATGTCAATAGCGAACACACACTGAACATATGACACTGAGCACCAGTTTTTAACAGCACCTAATATGCTAGTTCTTCTAAATTCTAATGTGAAAAGAAACCACACAGAGCGAAGTTACTGAGCACCAATTTTTTTTTTTAAGAACACATGAAATGTTAGACCTTCTAGCTTCCAATATGAAAAAGAAGCACATTAAGCAAGCGTCACTCAGCACCAGTGTTCTCAATAGAGAACACACACTGATCATACAATACAGAACATCATAGATTGAAGGTGTTCTTAAAATCCTACCAGATCGCTAATTAAAAATGTTATATTGATTTTATATATTACAGAATAATTATTGTATACGATCATAACTATCAAATTATGAGCATTGTAAACATTTAATAATTTTCCTTTCATATTTCATTTATATTAGCGACTATTAACCGGGTTCACGGTTTCTCTATCAGTGCGGTTTCCGCGTGAAGGTACATATTTCGAATGATGGTGGACACAAACTGGTTAAGAGCTAAAGGATGAAGGCGGGATTCCCTTCCTAACACCACACTGGGGAGTCGAACTCACGAATGTCAGGCTAGTCATTTCTCACCTTGCGCGCTCTACCACTGAGCTACTATAAGTTGTATGTCACGTGGAAACTCATCATATTTAAATGACAAATTAACTTCTCTTTAATGATTCAGTTTTGCTGTTATTGTTGTCGTTAGTCATTTATGTGCCACTAGTAATCCCTATTATGGGGGTGGACACAAACAGATTGGAGCTGGGGAATTAGGATTAGGCGCCCTTATTAACGCCCCGCATTGGATTCGATCACATGTCTGTCATTTTTCTTGTCAAGTTCTCTAACCATTGTGCAGTCCAATTAATGCTATAATGATATACACTATAACACTAGCAGATATAAATATTCGTTTTCATT
>JAXCGZ010009158.1:2500-5000 GCA_037179515.1 Halocaridina rubra
TTCGTGACGCAAAACCGAATCCAATCCAATCTCCTGTAATATCAGTACAATGGCAGCAATGTCTTTCTTCTCTAACTTGAAATTTCATCGAGAATCTTGAAAAAAACTATATGGAGAGGCTAATATACTTTCATTGGGGTATAAAAACCTTTTGAATATTATTATACAAATACAAAAGGACGTATAAGAAATGTGAATTGGCACGAAAACCATCTGTTGTCAAATTTTACAGACAGTCATATTTTATTGCATTCAAAGTATTTTGCTTCCTTATATATACAGTGTTGAGCATCATACTAATCATTAGTATATTTCAATTATTTAAAGAAGTCATCTTTTACTTATTTAACAAACATCGAAATTATAAATATGAAAAAAAATCTTTACATTATTGATTTAAGGTTCCATAAAGCTAAATTGAGTGTAGAAACACAGACTTATGTGTCACAGTTAGTCCCCCTTCGAATGGGGGTGGACACAGATATCTTGCATTTGGAGATTCAGTTTTTCCTAATGCCCCAAAGTTGGATAAAATATGACTGAGCTACCGCCGCCCCCTACATAAAGCTAAATGGTTTTGCAAAAATGCAAATAGCAGTACTAGCCACCTTGGTGCTGGCGATATGTAAACACAGGGCGCCATGGTTGGGGGAAGCAAGCTCTAAAGAGAACTATCAATGACTATAAAAGTATTATTTGTTTAAGGTGGCAAATATTTAGCTGACAATACAAGCTTCTAATAAAGACTTAATATATAATAAAATAATACTAAAACATATATTTCATGTGAAAGGACTTTATAATTCAACTCTCAAAAGGTATTGTAGCAAGTATCACCATGCACAAATAATTTTCTTGTTTCTAAATACAGATACAAGATACTTCATAACCATAAAAAAATATTAATTCTAATGGCTACAAAAATGAAAATAGAGAGTTATTTTTTTAATAGTAAATGATTCTGTATCAGACATGATATTGCATAATGTAATAGGCTTTTAAAAAACAACAATATAAACTATTAAATTATTCAAAAAAGAGAATGTCATATGACTTTTCGAAAGAATACTGGAAATGAAGGCCATATATTTTTAACGAATTCAGAATTCTGCAACTGGCATTATATTCATATTAAAAGTAAAAGTGAAAGATCCCTCAATACTTGACATAATACAGGATAAAATAACTAGATGTTTAAAGAAAAATATAAAAATTAATTCCAGTGAATTTGAGAAGCATTTCCTGGTCGCTTATATATTCAAAGCCTAAGCGCTTTGTATTAAGCATTATTTTTATCATTATACTAAATATAATAAACAAAGTTCCTAATTTTTCAAATAACTGCGATCTGATAATTTAAAATATTGCAAGTATTGTGTACGAGGCGGCGATGAGGCAGAGTGAAGCGAAGAGGCTACACGTTGAAGAATTTGTAGATGAGTTCCTTTGTTGATCAAAATGGTCAATTTATATACAGTTGATAAAGGGTGAGTTGTGAACTCTGGTGAGTTATTACAAAATAAAATCATGGTAAAAATACAATAGTCAGGACGCAGCCCGAGGGGTAATTTTTTGGTTTATAAAGATAAGAATCAAAACGATTTCGATCCTGGATGTGAATTGATAATAAAGACGACAGTATAGGACACTTTTATTCCCCCTTGGGAATAAAAGGAACAATTGTGCTTACACTAGACATAAAATATACAGAGTATTATATAAAGTGAAAATTATGATACAAAATACGAAATATGCAATTCGTGGGTGATCCTTATGGGTTTGGATGAGGGGCTTCTGGGGGAAAATTTGGAGGATGGGTAGATTTTTGCCTAATTTGACTTGCAAAGCGGTTGATGAGTTGGTTTATCTGGACATGAGCGTCTGTACTTGGTTGTAAATTACTTTCATATTGACCAAGCGTTGTTGGCAATGTCCACCAAGAGGCGATGGTTTGTGGGAAAGTCTTCACCACAGCCACTTCACTTGCTCCTGTAGAAAGTGAGTGGGGTATATTTATATCGACAGGAATTGTGCCATGGAGATGTTGTTCCCGATATAATATCCGGAGAAAATGTGGAAGCCACCAGAACTGGCAAGAGACCGTCTTTGCATGCTGTAGGAAGTCGGCTTTGGAGACGAGGGCATCCGAAAAGGTGGCTCCATCTGGCATCAGGAACACGGGGGAGCCAGACTGATGGGCAGGAAGACACTCCAAAAGATCTTCGTTGGGTCGAGTTTGGCAGGGGGTTGGCCTTGAAATCAAATGGGTCCATTTCCATCTCGTTGGCATCCAGAAACTTAGTTTCAGCTGGTGTCGGAAGGCGTTGGAACGAGCCTGGATAGCAGAGAGACTCTGCCGAGACCTATAAGCTGGCTGTGGCTTAAGCCCTGTTTGGCCATCAAGTCAAGCAGGAGGCCATCCAAGTGCCTGGTAGGAGGTCAACCTTGGAGACGAGAGCAAGCGGGAGGCCGTTCACGTGCCTAGTAAGGGGTCGGTTTT
>JAXCGZ010009158.1:7500-10367 GCA_037179515.1 Halocaridina rubra
ACATTTATGAAAAATGGAAAAAAAGGCAAAAGGTTATTCCAACTTTTCCAGCCGACCGCATACCTCAGTTATTTAGAAAATTGGATATTACAGCTTCCTAACAGTGGCCTGGCTTTGCCTCAAATAAAATTATTTTTTTTTATTTATTTATTTATTTATTGTTTTTTTTTTTTTACATTTACGCATCACTACTTATTCTCATTATGGGGGTGGACACAGACTAGAGCTGGGAATAAAGCTTGAATGTCCTTCCTAAAGCCACACGGTGGGTCGATCAAGGGTCTGTCACCTCCCGAGTCGATTATTCAAACCACTACGCTATCGCGGTCCCCAATTCAAACAGAATTGAATAATTATGTTGGTTCAAGAGGTAATTTTTCTGTGCATACAGCCATTATAAGTATAAACATTTTTGGCGGAGAGAGCAAAAAATACTTACTCCAACAAAAATGCACAGAGGTAGCCATTATCATTACCAAAGAACCAAGACAGTGGGACTTTATCCTAGCCAACCAAGTACCTCTTTCTTCACCCGGTAGCTTGGCTACAAGAATATACAAACAAAGAGGGGAGGACTGATAATCCCCATTCACTCTATTATCTGTTTTAGTTGCGTCATACGACATGCTGGGTATTACAGAATAGTACTCAATCTCCCAAGTCCAGAGGGGTACAGATAATTAATATTCTTAGAAATATACATAATACAGCCGCTAATTAAGTATAAATACAGCTTAATTACAAATTCAAACACAGCTAATGAGCTCTTTATACCCTTGATGCAGTTCAAAAAAGTTATCAAAATATGATTTTTTTTGTGCAGAGCTTTATGACAGGTACATACGAGTACGTGTCTAGTTTCGGGTCTGAGAGCAAGACACAATTTGCTCCAATAGGCTGCCACTTCTGACTGCTTGCTCATTATGCCAAGTCAGTGGATGGATGCCGACTTACTGATCCGTGCAAAGTCTCGACATGACTAAGTGATGATGTCACATTTTTCCAAGGATAAAATCAAGCGTGAACTCGGGCCTGTTTGTAACTAATCATCCCAAGAATTATCACACAATGGCCCGATTTCTTAAACAGTGTAAACCTAGGATATTATATTGTTAGTTAGCTAGACACACACAAATGGATTTCATAAACGTATCTGACGCGGTTCTGCGTATTATGAACCTTCCTTCTATAATCATGCTACTTGGAGGAATTTGTATTATCACTCAGTCTTTACAGCTGAATTGCAATATGGAAACCCCTCCAGTGAGCCCTTGTCTTCTATCCATCACTGTCAGTTTTCCATTGTATTGAGTCTAATTCAACCTTGGAATTACTCAAATCTATTCCAATATTTAGATCTCTAGTGTACAGTTGCCCACTGGTATTAGTTCGTCTCCAAGAATGTGGTTGTGGCATTTTATTCTAGTGGAATCCTACTCAATAAGTTAGTTTAAAGTGGATCAATTTGCTAAGGAGACTTTGAACATTTCTTCTGTTACCCCACTCATTACAAAAGTAGGTGATGATCAGTCAGTCCAGAAGAGTGGGTTCTTTCCATACTTACTTTCAGAGTGGAATTTCATCTTGTGTTCTTGATCAGTCACAAATTTGAATAGCATTGGTGGTCATGGAGCTGGCCTCCACAATTGCATGTTAGAGGTCATCATGACATATTTACGTTCGGGATCACTGTTGCTTGAGAGGTCATATGAACCGTTTACGTTTTACACAAGATCCAACTATTATGCGTTATGCTGGTCAAGAGACAGTGTGGTATTTTTTTTCCTTTCACCACCGTCGTTATTATAGACAGGTGCTTTCTTCGTATTACCTTGGTACTCCTAGGAATGCGTGGCTTTTCCTTCTCATTACTGTACTGTGGTGAGCCAAACTACTTGCAACTAAAGTATATGATTGCTTTTGCATTTATTAAGTTTGTTCTGTTATAAGGAAGTTTAAGATTTGTAGCACTCTACAAATATTTTTGTCCTTGTTTAATGTCCTCAGCAGTATTTTCTTACTAACTATGTAACTTTCCTTTGAGGAGTTTGGTCGGTAACTATGAACTGACAATGCTCCACATCCTGCACATGCCATTAAACCTAAGTAAATACAAACAAGTGGTCAACCTTGAGTAATATATTGCATATCTACAAAGAACCTTTCACGTTTGTTTTCAATGGTTGAAAAGTTGAGGATATTACCAGTAACCAAGGTAGTTGTTTATATAATTCAAATCCAAAGGAACATTCACTCTTCTTTCCAAAGTTTATTTATCTAAACTGCTACGAATAAAATAAGTAACCATATACTTTAAAATATTATTCAGGTTAGGACATTCATTACCATTTCTATGGGTTGTTAACCTAAAAAATTCATGCAACAAACCAAGTATACGATATTATACAGTTACAAAGGGACATTCACTCTCATTTCCTAAAGTTGTATGTAAACTTAAGGATATAACCAACAAAGTGCTTCGTCCATTTACTAATTATCTAGTCATTTTTTTTGACATCTTTATTCACAGATTTTCAAAGAGTGTCACTTGCATTCCTTCCTTTGGATACTCAAACTTTAAGGTTTTTAATTAAAATAGTAATATTCTCAGATATGTCTCCGGCACCACACACAAAGACAATGTGGAGAAACTCGTTGAAGAATTTAATTAGAGAAATACTGAAGGCACAGGAAAATTTTATAGTACAAGAGGATGGAAATATATTAGGTCAAGCGATGGTTGGCAGAAATGGCAGACATAAAAATAATTAAATCAATAAATAAGCAAATTAAAAATAAATATATAATTTAAGTTCACACACACACACACACACACACACGCACACACGCACAAGCACGCACACGCA
>JAXCGZ010009159.1:0-7500 GCA_037179515.1 Halocaridina rubra
TCATTGCGAAATATTTTAAACTCTGGGATATTCACATATTTATTTTCAGTTGTAGGAGGAAGCCAAGTTTCACTTACACAGAGGATGTCTATGTTGTAGTCTTTTGTTAGCATTATTATTTCCTCAAAATGAGCGAGCAGGGACTGAGCGTTCACATGTACTAATGTTACATTCTTACCATGTTTCATTGGGGTGGTATCCATAGTCATAGTTGTAGTTTCGACTGTGTGATTCTGCTGGGAATTCATCATTGTAGTGTGTTCTGGGGTTAGCCCATGGATCCTGGTGTCTGTACCTGCCGTTGGATGTGTAACGCTGGTTTGAGTACGTGCCGTGGTATGATCGGGCCTTCCCAAAGTTTGTATGCCTAGGTGAGTGTCTAGGGTTGTAAGAGCCATCACTCCAGGAGAAGTCTCTTGTGCATGGACGGCGATAAGAGAGGTTTGTATCGTGTCTCTTTCTGTAGTCTCGCGTATAGGGGATTGTTTCATTAGCTCTTTGCTGTTTATTTTGGTATGACTGTAGTTTGGGATATTTCTTTAACAGTGCAGGGAGGGTTTATACAGTACGTAAACGAAAACATAATTGTAAATGAGTATATATGTCACGTCATTATCACCTCATTCACCGTAATTTTATCTATCTCTTTCATAAAAATTTACGTTGCTTGCTGTTATTTATAATGTAAAGGGTGTTTCTTTAACAGTGCAGGGAGGGTTTATACAGTACGTAAACGAAAAAATAATTGTAAATGAGTATGTATGTCACGTCATTATCACCTCATTCACCGTAATTTTATCTATCACTTTCATAAAAATTTATGTTGCTTGCTGTTATTTATAATGTAAAGGGTGTTTTTTTTTAACAGTGCAGGGAGGGTTTATACAGTACGTAAACGAAAAAAATATTTGTAAATGAGTATGTCACGTCATTATCACCTCATTCACCGTAATTTTATCTATCACTTTCATAAAAATTTACGTTGCTTGCTGTTATTTATAATGTAAAGGGTGTTTTTTTAACAGTACAGGGAGGGTTTATACAGTACGTAAACGAAAAAATAATTGTAAATGGGTATGTATGTCACGTCATTATCACCTCATTCACCGTAATTTTATCTATCACTTTATAAAAATTTACGTTGCTTGCTGTTATTTATAATGTAAAGGGTGTTTTTTCAACAGTGCAGGGAGGGTTTATACAGTACATCAACGAAAAAATAATTGTAAATGAGTATGTATATTACGTCATCATCACATTCATGGTAAGTTTTCCTATCACTTTCATAAAAATTTACGTTGCTTGCTGTTATCTATAATCTAAGGGTGTTTTTTTTTACAGTGCAGGGAGGGTTTATACAGTACGTAAACGAAAAAATAATTGTAAATGATATGTATGTCATGTCATTATCACCTCATTCACTGTAATTTTATCTATCACTTTCATAAAAATTTACGTTGCTTGCTGTTATTTATAATGTAAAGGGTGTTTTTTTAACAGTGCAGGGAAGGTTTATACAGTGTAAACGTAAAAATATATTAAAATATCTATGTACATATAGGTGAATCCTACTTCGCGGATTTCCTGGTTCGCGGCGGGTCCCGGAACCGAACTACCGCGATAAGTGGGGCAACACTGTATTTATCTTATATCTTTGGCATAGTGTGTTTATGTACGGTTGTGGAACGTATCTACGCCTATTATCATTGTTTCTTTTGCAAAATGGCTGGTTACATTACGCGAATTTTACATTACCCATGCCTTTTGAAAACCTATCCTCGTGTTGTTCCAAGAGGTGAGTGTATTTATAAAGTTTTAATTACTGTATAGCAATATTTTTCAAAGAAATTTCTTTTAAATGGGTTAAGATAATAAGAAAGCAGTTAATATGTGCTATAAAGTTTAAAAGAAGACCCAACAATGTGACATGAAAATCATATACTATGTACTAGCCTCTGGCTTGTACAGTGGTAACTCGCTGGCTTTGTATTCATTAGGTCGGCAGATCGAGCCTCGTCCAGGCAAGAGAGTTTAAGATGTTTACTGGGAGGTTATTGCTGTGGCTCGGCACCACAGTAGGGGCTTGGGGCTTGCTCCAGCTGACGTTCTGAAGAACATCTCAGATAGATATCAGAACTGAAGCCTGGCAACCTTTACCTTTTAAACTACAACCCCCATCAACCATTCTTCTATTGATTTAGTGATCTAAATTACTACAGATCCGACTTACAACATATATATTGGCAACATTGACATTATGAAAAGAAGATGAATAATAATTTTAATAAGCACTACATTAAGCATAACATAAAATCAGACTGCAAAATACCTGTACACTGTAAATATAATAAATTTAACAGTTTTAGACTTGTGAGAGAAAGAGAGATTGTTATCGTTATGCATACCCATTAATCGTTTTCTTTATTATGCTTTATATAGAAAACGTGTATTTATGGGGGACTTAATTATTATTATAGTGAGACAAAGCAAACGCTAGCCTCAAACATTTGTGATTTATCTCTCTCACTTATTATTATTATTATTATTATTGTGATACTCTGAACTGATGGTAGTCCAAAGTCCTTTTCATCTCTCTTTCTCTCTCTTGAATAAGTAAGTCTTGCAGTGGTGCCATAACTGAAAAATACTAAATCTGCTGCTCCACATTTTGTCCGTTGAATCGAGGTCCATTATGTAGAGGATTGAGTGTATATACCGACTTGTCAAGCCCCATTTTGTTTTGCACTAGGTCTAGCTGCATTTTCTCTTTGTGCACTGCTTAATATTTCTTCTTTTCTTGTTTAATATGATTAAAAGTAAGTCATCTTTTAGCAGGAAGAGAAATGAAAATATGGAAGGATGGAGGATTGTTATGTGTGGAGCTGTTTTTGCTGCAACTTTTAGCATTTTGTATTTAGAGAATTCCTCACAGCAAAGCCTAGGTGAGTCTTGGTGCGCTTTCTTTCTTATGTTGAAAGTTTTGCTTATGATCATGTTTTTATTATGGAAAATTTTGCTTTTTTTGCATTCACATTATTGGAATATTGCTTTGGACATGTTTCTCCTTTAGAAAATATTGCTCTTGGCCAAGTTTTTATGCTGAAAATATTGTTTTTTCTTTATGAATATCTCTAATAGTTCCTCACTTCTCTACGAGAAATATTATATATATATATATATATATATATATATATATATATATATATATATATATATATATATATATATATATATATATATATATATATATATATATATATATATATATATATATATGATTTAAATATCCTCATATCTCATCCCATTCAATATCTGATTTAGGCAGTGCCTCATCTAGGCATCTTATAATTGGTGTCATATCAGCTAGAGACCACTTTCTTCAACGAGATGCAGTACGCCTCACATGGGGATCCCAGATCGCCAATATACCAAATGCAGAACTTATCTTTGTAGTTGGAGAGCATGATTGCCATATACCACCTGATTATAGAATTTCTCAATATTCATGTGAGAAGTGGAATGTTCACATGCATGGTAAGTTTATTAAAGTGTTTTTATATGAATTCAGTTTTTATGTCAAGTATTGTTTTCTGTGCTTGTGTATGGATGTATGTATTGCATACCAGGTGTTTTCCAGGCTTTCAGCTAATTTTATTTTGTTTTATGTATTGTAGATGCAGAAGATGCCAGTTCCAAGTTTTTTGTTAAAAAATTGCTTGTTGACCAGAAGCGAGATACACTTGCATTTTCTTGTTACACCGGCATTGGCTTTCAAATTCTACATCCTATAATTCTTGAGAGCTTCAGTTTATCTCTAGAGTTGCTATTAAGAGTCGGAAATGCAACCATTGTACTCCAAGATGCTGAGGAAATATTGGAGAGTTTAAAAGTTAGTCACACGTCTTGCACAAAAGAAAGCACAAAGAATGGGTACTGTGTGGTCAAGCTATCTTATCCGTTATTATTGCCCCGACTTTTTGAAGGAGAGTTGCGGGTGCTTGATGCTGATATTAGTGAGTCAGAAATGTGTGGCAAAAATACATTTACCCTTCAGCCAGGAAAAATACAGGTAGGTCACATAGTTACTTTTCTTTAGCATAGATTGTATAAACCATTCTGTATTTCCTCCATATGAACGGGGATTAATAGTGACACCAAAATTGCAAACAACAACATGAGACTTCTAGGATAATAGTGTACAGTGAACTGCAATGAGAAACCTGAATGCAGACTTGTTACATACAAGAAAGTATTCTGTACCCTTTTCATTAAGTTAACATGGCCTATTATTATATCATATACAAAATTTCTCTTACCTAGACCTTAAGTTATTAAACTGTTTGGCAAGGGTATCATAGATCTTGTGGCAAACTATAAGGATATTTTGGAAATATTTTTATGAATATGAGAAGATTACAAGTAACTTGTATTATGTAAATTATTAATTATCTTGAGATATCAGATATTGACTAATGATGTGCATACACTGAATCATGCATTAGATGGAAAATATGCAATTTATTATATACAGCAATGCACTTTTTCTATTTACAGCAATGTCAGTGGACAAACAGCTCTGTTATTAGATACGAATTTTTACGATCTAAACATAATGTTCTAATGAAATGGAATGAAGAGGCTTGCCCTTTACTTTCTGCTTTGTATTCAGTAACTGGTGAGTTTTTGTGTGTAGATATTATTTTTGTACACCATATATTGCACCCATTGTACTGTATTTATTTTTTACGAATTTGACACCAGGACAGGCAGAGATAATTTTCCTCATCAGGCCATGACACCAGGAAAATATTTAAAGAAAAGTACCATCTTTAGGACAAGGCAGAAATAAGGGAATGATAAACAACAGAAAAGACAAGCTGAAAGACTTGTCAAAGTAATTATTATAATAACAATGAGAAAGAAAGCAAAGATATACAAATATGGGAAGTGTTGTGACTTGTCAGATATAAAGGAATAATATGTGATGTTCTACGAATACGCCAGAATATTCATTGTTTTTGTAGGCATAGGAAAATATTCGTAACTGAAGGAAGACTAAATATCGAACTATCCTGTCTAGCCAGTCCTATTCAAGTTCAAGAGACCTCAGAATGGTATATTAGCACAGTATTGTGGAGGCACAGTGGTTAGAGCACTTCCTTTGGGAAGTGACTGACCTTCAATCAAGCCCTCATCTGACCGTTAGGAATGGTTTCTAGTCTTAATTCCCCAGCTCCAACTCATCAGTTCCCACCCCATAATGATGATTAATTGTGACACATGAAACTTTCAGTAACAAACAGCACAAGTATTTACAGGTAATAGTAAAACTATCGTTTCAGGAACAACATGTTAAGCAGTTGATGGTACAATATAATTATTTTTATAACTGAGCCAATATTAGGGCGACTGGTAAACCAGAACATATTTCTGTGGAATGTTGAATAGATGAGTTGTTCCTAGGATCCATTGTAAAGTTAAATAACCTTGTAAATTGTTAGTTTTAGACAGATGATATGCACTTGTAAATATGAATGACCCTAGAGCACCCTGGTGTTATTTTTCTTTACAAGATCCCTCCTATGTCACCTTTGATGGATCTTTATGAAGTAACCACAGTAGTTAATCAGCTATTAGCAATATTTCTCAAATTAGTAGATTAAGCATTCTCAAATCATACCATATGTAATGTTATGTTTTTCAGAAAGAAAATCTTTGAAAGAACACGTAGAAAAAGAGCTCGCAAGACGTCGTGAATGGAAAAATCATTTTGATTTTGTTTTGAGAACAATTGCAATTGAGCAAGTAGTGAATGGAGATATGATGGTTCTCTCCCACCAGGATGTTTATTCCAAATTGTCTCAAAAAGTTATGGCCTTTTTGAAGAGGTATGTAATAATGTGGTTGTTGCTTGTTGTTTGCCATTTTATGAGGCACCATTAATTCCTTATGGAGGTGGGCACAGACAGGTTGGAGGTGGGGAATTAAGGCTGGATGTCCTTCCTATTGCTCCATTGTGGCCTCAGTCGCCAGTTAGTTACTTCTTGAGTTGAGTTTTCTTATCATTACCCTATGCACTACCATGTAGTTATCGGTACTGTTAGATAATTGCCTTTAGCATGTTGATCTGCAATAGATAATTGCACTACAGACACTTGAGAAGAGTGTCTTGTACTGTTGCTGTGTTTAATGTAGACTTACTTTACAAGTCATTGCTGTGTCAAGCACACTAGCCTGTTACTATATTTTCCTGTATATTCTAATACTCTGTTGAATTACATTTAGTCCCTATTCAAATCGGGATGGACTCAAACATGTTGGAGCTGTGGGATTAAGGATGGGTGACCTTATTAATGACCTGTGGTGTGATCACATCCGTGTTAGCCTCTTCCCAACTCATGCACTTTTTCGCTAAACTAATGCGGCCCCTACTAGATTTACAAGGTTTCCCATTTGCAGTCTTTTCTGTATACAGTGTTCCCCTGGTTATTCGCGTTTCTTGGTTCGCGTTCTCACTGTATCGCGCGTTGTTGTTGTTGTTGTTGTTGTTGTTTTTTTTTTTTTTTTTTTTTTTGTTTTTTTTTTTTTTTTTGTGACACCAGGATGGACCAAAAAATGATAAAATAAAACAGACTTTATCAGGTTGTAAAGAGAAACAGAGATGGAGAGTGTAATGACCTGTCAGATGTGAAGGGATTATAAAAGATGTGTAATGAATATCCAGCTCTCTGCTGGGTTTTAATATACCTCTGCATTACTTTCATGATGTCTATCTTTAAGTAACTCTTGTTCATTCAACCAAAACTACATTATTTATAGTAAAAATAATGGTTTAATTACGAATTCGTAGTAATAATGATAATAATAATAATAATAATAATAATGATGATAATAATAATAATAATCTCCCCAATCATCATCAAAGGAAAATTATTGTTGCCAATAATAATAATAATAATAATAATAATAATAATAAGATCTAAGGAGAATTTTTAGAATAGACATCATGAAGGTAATGCAGAGGTATAGTAAACCCAGCAGAGAGCTGGATATTCATTACACATCTTTTATAATCCCTTCACATCTGACAGGTCATTACTCTCTCCATCTCTGTCTCTCTTTATAGCCTGATAAAGGCCGTTTTATTTTATAAGTTTTGGCCTGTCCTGGTGTCATCGCGATTTTCCTGGTTCGCGCCGGGTCCCGGAACCGAACTACCGCGATAAGGGAGGGAACACTGTACTGGTAATAAGACTGGTTTTGATATGTGATCATTACAGTATTTCTATTTGCTAACCCAAATATCTGATTGTTTCTTTAGAATTTAAAGAATTCTATTCTATTTTGTACTAAATATATTAGAATTTTATGGACATTACATATATACGTTTTCATGACCAAGTATTTATACCTTGCACATGTTTTCAGGTCTACACTTGATTTTGATTATAACTTTTTAATGAAAGTGGATGATGATACATTTGTAAATGTATCAGGCTT
>JAXCGZ010009160.1:0-10310 GCA_037179515.1 Halocaridina rubra
CAAAAGTATTTTGAGTTATAAGTTGCAAATACTTCAAAAGGTGGTTTTGCCCCCTTTTTCATTGCAAACAGTTCTTGATTACTATAAGTGAATGAATACTGTATTTATCTCGTAGATTCTTCCTTTTTCGTAAATAGAGTGTCTTACCATATTAATTCAAATCAGTAATAAGCATTGCAACTTTTGTGGTTGACCACAATTTAAGGAATACATACAGTACTGTATTTGTCTTGCTTATTCTGCATTTAATATGAATAAATTGTTTTCCTTTAATACCAACAAAGAATTAATGATTTTTTATGCTATTATGGTAGCATAAATATTTCTGGTTAGCTGTGACTAACCAATATATTTTAATTCTGCAGAATAATATTGGAAACTCATTATATGTGTGCTCATGCTTTCAGTTTCCCATTATTAACAGTGTGTCGTTCCTGTTTCTGCAATTGCAGTGTCCTGTATTCTACTCTGCCTGTGTGACAGAGGTAATCGTCGAGTTGAGGCCAAAGTCTTGGCATACATCTGTGGTGCCGGGAAACGAAATTGTGCTCACCACTTCCGGGATTTGAGGCAGCATTTCATAAAATTTAATTTAAAAAATTTTATTCCATTATTTTAATGTCATTGCATTTATAAAATTAAAGAGAAAGTTGAATTCTGAGTTTCATTTAAGCGAGTAGTGGTATACGGGTTGGGTGTTCAAGTGCAAATATCTGTCCTGTCTGTTTGTGAGCTCTTAACCGAGATCAGTACTTTGAGTCCCCTTAGTAAAACAGAATCTTAATAACACTCTCCATTCCCCCAACAAGAGTATGCCTGGGTCTCTTCATCTAGAAACTGAACTTCCGCAATTTCAGGTAAATCACAAACATCTAATATAACTGCATTAGCAGGTTGCCAAAGGCAGTCAGTCACAATATCTAACATTGGCAAGATATTTTTTTAAGGTAGGTGAATGCCTTAGTTGTCTATCAGACTTAACTTGATTAATACTTTTAAAAGCACTGCAAAGTGGCTTATGGTCTGTTAACAATAATACATAATGGCCCTCCATTTTTAGGACGGAAATGTAATACTGCTAAATAAGCGGTGAGAAGTTCCCTATCAATTGTAGAATAATTTCTTTGTGATTGTGACAGTTTCTTTGAGAAAAATCCCTCAGGTATAGGTTGCTCATTAACCTTTTGATGGAGTGCAGCTCCTATAACATATTGACTACTATCAGTTACTAACTCATGATGGGTATAGCCTTTTTGTATCTTTGCGAGAGCTTTGAGGATAGACAGAACTTCCTTAATTTCATCAAATGATTGCTTTTCTGTTTCATTTATATTCTTATGATCTGTGATTTGGCCTCAATCTTATACATATTGTTAGGGGTAAGACAATTGAGGCAAATTTAGGAACTAATTTTCTATAAAAACCTATCATGCCCAAAAATTGGCTCAAGCTCTCTGAATCAGTTTGGTAAGGAAATTCTGACAATTCATGAATCTTATTTGATGTAGGGCAAAGACCATCGGCACTAATACTGAATCCTAAAAAGCCAAGTTCCTTTATGCGAAATACACATTTTTTCAAAGAAACTTTAAGATTGTACTTTTTAAGGATATCAAATACTGCTTCAAGGATCCCTTAAATGGGCTTCCTCATTATATGAAAATACCAATATATCATGCAAGTGTATAAATACACACATTACGTTCGATAATATCTAGTCCATTACTCTTTGAAAAGTTGCGAATGCATTTCGGAGGCCAAAGGGCATATAATGAAACTCTAATAACCCAAAAGGGGTAGTTATAGTTTTTTTTTCTGGACATCATCCGGGTGCATCCTAATCTGATGATAAGCCGGAGTTAAGTCAGTCTTTGATAAACAAATTTTATTTGCAAGTTTAGATGAAAAAATAATTAATATTGGGAATAGGTATCGGTCTATTTTCGTAATGGAGTTTAGTGCTCTATAATCACCACAAGGATGGTATTCACCATTACTCTTAGGGACTAGGTGTAAAGGAGAAGTCCACTTACTTTCAGATGGGACGATGATGTCCGAGCTATGGAGTGCACGGAATCCTTCTTAAGCAGCCTTAACTTTTTCATCACCTAGCTGATGTGTCTTTGCAAATACAGGAGGGTTACTACCTGTTTCTATTCTATGATACACTCCACAATAGACTGCATCTTTATTATCATGAGGAGAGGTAATATACGGATATTTATTCAGCAATATTTCAATACTTGGAGGAACCTGGACTTCATTAACAACTACAGAACAGATGATTGAGAAAAAGAGACATTGACTTTTCTTTCTGTAGTACTGTCAATAATTAGTTTCATTCTAAAATCAATGGAAAGACTAAATTTTTCAATAAAATCAAAACCAAGCAAAGGATGTACTGCATCAGCAATATTAAAAGTCCACATGAATGAACGCCTTAAGCTAGGAATTTGAATTTCTACTCTTTTTTGACCCTGACATTTTATACTTTCTCCACTGCAAGAAAATATTGATATAGGTGAGGGATTTATTATAATTCCATTTACATATTCAAAGGGAATTATTTACAAGCTAGCACCATTATTAATTATAAAGTTAATCTTTGTAGCTCCAAGTTGAGCCCCAACTTCTAAAAGTGGCGTGTCTGCTGGATCAAAATTAGCAGGCTGCTAATTTTGCTTCAGCAAATATTAGCAACCTGCCCATCTAGTTTTCCTAAACCATGTTTACAACATGGTTTGCAAGTTTTTGCATGATCAGCTAACTATGTGCCCTACACGCTTTTTGGCACTGGTCCTCACTAAATGGGCGTCAGCCAATAGGAATTAAGTTGTAATCTGTTTTACCCTTATTTTGAACACTTCGCTTTACAAGATTTAGTTGCAGAATAGCCATTACAGAAGATTTGCTAATATATGGCAACAGCTCATCAACTAACTTGCCTAACTGTTAAAAAATTTAACTCTTTTTGAGGGGACATCACTGGTGAAATAGTTGGCGGCAAAGCTTGAAGTTATTTATGACGTATGATATTGTCAATAACCCCTATTCTAGATGCTTTTGTAATCAACACTTGCAAATAAACAGAGGGCCTACCTGATATTGTAGTTATTTTCATTAACCTATCTAATAATTTTAGTTTTGTTTTCTCAGACACACTGATAACCACTTCCTTAATTGTCTTATAGTCAGACTACTCTGGGTCAATCACATTATTGGGTATCTAGAGACCACCTCGGCTGGCAATACTGCAATGACACTATAGAATTTAGTAACATCCACGGTGATTTGTTTTTTAAATGAAATTGCGCTTCCATGATGGAGAACCATCCAGGAACTGAAGTCTCCATGAAGGCAGGAAGCTTTATTTCTATGCATTAGGCCATTCCTGAATCTTTGTTTCCAGAATTCGGCATGGCTGAAGTCACTTCTTTACCAAAAATCTTGAGAAGCTTGCTCTTGTTTTCTTGGCGGGTCACTCCAGGGGTTACCACTTTTTGTAGAGGTTGGATTGAGAGACAGCTTTAGACCATTTACAAATTTATTAATATAAACCAGTACACATTTTAAAAACTCTGCAACCAAAAGAATAAAACTATTAACATTTTGGCAGCAGAAAAATAATATTGTATAATTTATAAAAATGAAAATATAACTTTATAATACAATACAATAAAAGAAAAGCAGTAATTTATTTACATAAAACACTTAATATTTATCACTATACAGACACAATATCTTACTCATGGAATATTCATTTACTCATCCTATTTGTTTTTTTTTTCCAATTTTCAATATTGTATTATTAATAATATTACTTGGTCCTAAAAATTATTTTATTGTCTTTACCTATTGACCACGCTGCACGCCGTCTTATTGAATCAAAACATACACAAAAAACAAAAAACTGAGACCAAAAGAAATATGTACAATTTGTTACAAAGAAAATGTATATCGTACATGGGAAGTATAAATTAAATATATATTCTCTACATTCTTTGCGTTGCAGGAGAAGGAATCTTAATTATTCAATTAGTAAAGAAGTTACTGAAATGTATCTAGACAGGCTAATGACATATCAGCAAGGTCAAATTTATAACAAAATCATCAGCAAGAGCAATTTTCATATTATAAGAAAATTTATAAAGAAGAGAAATTATGTGATAAGAAATTTGTGTAAACAATGTATCTCACAGACTCGCTAGGATTACGGCATCGTACATGAGAAAAACGCAGAAAACAGAGAAATAGGAGGGAGATTTTTATATTGGGATTGTGGTGATCTATCACACACAGTTTCATTAGTTATACCTTGTGTGTGTTTTATTGTAATACCATAAGCAGTATTGCATCAGCCTACATGTATATATTCGTTTGAAAGACTATATTATAACAATCATTTATTTTGTCATTATTTCATAATTTTCTCATGAATAAAGGGGATTTGTTTGTAAAGTTAATCTAAATCTTAGAAAATCCTTAATTATGTAAAATATGATAGAAATATATCCTTTTATTTTAGAATGTGATGCTCGTCTGAGGACTCCCTCTGAAGACAGCACCAGGTGATGACCTATTGTTAGAGACTCGTAAAATTCGTGTAAATTTACGAGCCTCCCATTTCGCCCCTTGGACTAGTGCTGTCGAATCTGTCAAGCAGTGACTGTGTTTCAATATTGTATAAAGTTCTTGGATTTTGAACAATCATTATTTCGATATTAAGTGTTGTTTGTTTTGATGTGTCCAGCAGTCGTGCCTGGAGCGATAACTCTTTGTTATTTTGGTAAAATTTACCTTATTGCCACCTAAACTAAAGTAAAATTTATCCTATTCTTTTAAGCTGAAAAATTGTTCTCCATTATAATATTAAGTCTTTTCAATATATTTTTACATTTTATTGATGAGTCTTTCATTTAAGCCTGGATTTATGCAGTGTTTAGTTTAATATTATTTAGTGTATTTGTGTCATTAACCAGTGGGAGATCTCCACTACTATTAAGCAAACATAACTCATGTCCTTCCCCTTTAGTACCATACAGTTTGTCTGTTATATTTAATTATAAGCCAGTAAGTTTTAGCCCAACTTTATTTGTAGTTGGTTGAGTAAATATATTTGTGTACGGTAGCCTGCAAAAACTTAGAGTAGACTATTCATTGACAAGGTGAAAGCAGGCATTCTGGGAATAGTCACCACAGGGATCATGCTTACTACATATACAGGAATATCAAGCAAGATAGAATTAGCTATATACTGAAATATATATTGCAAATAATCGCAATCTACAAAATGCAGCGAGGTTTTTTTTTTTAGTAAGAAAAGAAAATACAGCTAAAAGTTAGTAAGATAACTAATAAGTCATCTATAAAAGTCATCTGGTGACTTGGAGTGAAACACTTTGTTACAATGTATGATGCCGTAATCCTAGAGAGTCTGTTAGATACGTTGTTTAAGCAATTTTCTTATTATAAAATTGCTCTTGCTGATAAATTTTGCTATATTATAAAAATTGCTCTGGCTGATAATTTTGTTATAAATTTGACCCTGGTGATATGTCATTAGCGTGTTTAGATACACTGCAGTAGCTTCTTTTCTATATGAATATTTAAAACTACTCCTGCAACTCAAAAGATGCTCTGCAAATATTTCACCAGTTACCTAATTTGTCCATAAATATGTCTCGTTTCTTTTGTTTGCTTCCACTTGTTGCACCTAAAATACTGTCTCTCCCTTGCATCTCTGCCATAATTGACTGACATTGACCACCACTACAATAGGATCTCGAATTTTATATGAAACAAGTTACTGCATCTGGCCGAATGATGACGTCACCAAGAGGGACGCTTCATCACTCTCAATTGGCGGTCAAGCATTTCAGAGGCAAGATCTTGCCTCAGCAGTCATGCTTACTTCAAATTCTTTTACTTGGCGACTTCACAAGAATTCATCTGGCACAAACAAGGTGAGAGATAGTGCATGGTAAAGCTCATTGCTGGTGCCCAGGTAAAATTTCACCCTCAGAAGATTGCTCATTACCACGTAAAAATCGATCCCTTCTCCTAACAAATTCTAATTTCATCGTAAGTATAGTGTTTTACGTCAATACTCATAAATAAAGTGTTTTACAAAATAAATTGAAAATAATCCATATGCTTTTGCCTTTTTGGTACTATACACATTTCTTGTTAACCATGAGTTAGTGAATACATATTCATCTCGTAGATTCTTCCTCTACCATAAATAAAGTGTTTTATGCTATAAACTGGAAATAATTCATAAGGTGGTTTTGCCCTTCCTGGCACTGCAAGCTTTTCTAATTAATGACAATTTAATGAATTCATACTGCATTTATCTTTCTGATTCTTTATTTATTGGGAATAAAGGGTTTTGAGTTATAAAGTGCATATAATTCATCAGTAATTTTGCCCTATTTGCATTGCAAATTCTTATGGTTAACCACAGTTCAATGAATATATACCGTATTTGTTTTGCTGATTCTTCATGTATAGTGAATAAATTGTTTTGTGCTAATACCTGTAAATAATTAATGATTTTGTATGCTCTTATGGTAGTGTAAATATTTCTGATTAGTTGTGACTAACCAATATATTCTCATCCAGTAGAATAATATTGGAAATTTATTATTTGTGTGCTCGTGTCTTCAGTTTTCCCATTATTAACGGTGTTTCGTTTCTGTTTCTGCAATTGCAGTGTCCTCTATTCTGTTCTGCCTGTGTGACAGTGGTGATCATCGAGTTGAGGCCAAAGTCGTTGTATCCGTCTGTGGTCCCAGGAATTGAAATCATGCTCACCACCTCCAAGATTTGAAGCTGCATTCCATTAATTTAAATTTTTTCATTTGTTCCAGTTTTCCAAAATTAATTCAGTTTTTTTTTTTAATGTGCCATTGCATTTCAAAAAAAAAAATGAATTCTGACTTTCATTTAACCAAGTAATGGTAGTCGGAGGGTGTGAAAGTGATATCTGTCCTGTCTGTTTGTGAGCTCTTAACCGAGTTCAGTACCCTGAGTTCCCTTAGTAAAACATAAACTTGACAGCAACATCCATCCCCCTAACAATGAAATTGGCGACCAAACAGGGACCTAGCAAGACAGACTGATTTTGATAATTCTTTTTTATTTTGCTTATTAACATTGCACATGAAACCCGATTGCTATTGACTCAGATTATTGAAATGAAAGAATCGTAGGCTGCGTACAAAAATTTCATCACTAGAGACTTTATGAATCAGTTTTTTTTTTTTTTTTATTAATTATGGTAACTAATATTTTCCCTGTTTACTATGTGGTAAGCAAAATTTCAGAATATCTGCATGAGATTATGTAGTAATGGAATTAAGAAATTTTGCTTGACAAGAAAACATGTTATTTAAGATTTCATTTATTTGCATGATAAGTTTGAGTTTCAAATTATTAGTATTTTTTATATCTGTTAAAGGGTAATATTTTTTTTAGGAATTGTTTATATTTTTTTTGGATTTTGGAATCGGGAGTAAGCACATTAAGTATTTTGCTTAATTTATTGCTTATAATTGACTTTTGTATTCAAGCACTGACTGATCATATATTAAGAAGGAATCTTTGGCATCGTTTGTTGGGCCTAGACTAAATCCTTCATGTGTCTGAGTTGTCACTGAAAAATAAATTTTCCCATTATTAGTGTAGGTATGTGCAATTTGGCGGCCTTGTAAGCCATTAGTTTATCTTTGGTGTATTTTGTATGGGATGTGAGCACTTTTGGCAACACTCCAGAATTTTACTTATGATATTCTAACTGTCGATACTGCCACAGATGCGCTAATACACAAGCACAACCTCTATGCTTTACTTGTTTGTAGTCTCTTGCACCAGGTGCTTGTCTGTAAAATTCGTTGTTGCTTATTCCTCTCATTTACACCATAACTGAAGGTACTGCCACATATTACTGTTAAGCAGGGACAACTACCATTCTGTATTACCAGTGTTTCATGCGCTGTTTTGCAATATTTTACTGCTGTTGCACTTGACTTTATTTTGACTCACTTTTATAGTAAAGTTTTGGGATCACCGCTACATTCAAGTTTGAACTTTGGTGTTGATTTTTTTTTCTCTCCTTGGTGTTGTGTGGTTCTTTCAATTTTATTTTACAATTGTAGATTTATATTGGTTAGGATTGAATCTTTTCACCTTGTACTGTTGATTTGTTTTGGCACTTCATTGTTGGAACTCACCATGGAAACCAGGCAGTAACAGTAAACCATCGAAATGTTTTATGAGGAAAGTTACCTAGACAAGATGACTGCTAGGGATGAGAAATATGTCTCTTCCGAAGGACTGACACTCCTTGAGAGGGCTCAAAACATGACGGCTAAGTGCTGAGCAGAGCTAGAGAGGAAAGCGCGTGAAAAAGAAAAGGCACAAGTGAAACGAGAAAGCGAGGATGCTCAACATGAGCATGACCGGGTGCAGGCACATTGACAACGTGAACATGATCTTACGCTCTCTCAGCTTCAAGAGGGAATCCTGGAGAATGGTGCTTCACTCGGATATGGGTGCCAGCCTCGTGAGAGGCCTCCCACCAATACAGAAATATGATGACAACAGCAAGCAATCGCTCGATATTTACATCCGCTCTTTCGTGAGTATTGCCGCCCCGTCTGATCGGCCTTGTCAGTGAAGTTGACCGAGGGCAACTGAGGGACTATGAGAAAGGTAATCGGACACTCCTAGCCTTGCAGAACTTTTCGCTAACTGAGTGTCGTGCTAGGTTTGTGTCAGCTTTCCCATTGAAGAAGGAGAAGTGTTACGCTTTTGATTGGGTGCGAGTTGCAAAGTGTCCTTTAGAGAAGTTGCATCCGTTCTTGACTTTTGATTTAATTGTCAATGACGTCTCTATGGATGCTATTGAGTACAAAAAGATTCAGTTTAAGGATGAGATCAACCTCAAGAAAAGTTTAACCGCTGTGGATGAGTACCTTGAGCACAACCAGCCTGGAGTATGTCTCTGTGACCTTATGAGGGCAAGAAGGGCTGATCCCAAGGCTCATCCTCAGAGAGTCATCTCTCCCCTGCAGCAGGTCATGATTCTCACCAGAAAGGTGATCACAGGAACGGAAAGCACAAGGGCCGTTCTCAGAACTTCAATCATCCAGCTTATCCTCCTCTCACTCCTAATCCTTATTACGGCCACGCACCCATACTCAAGAAGAACGACTTGGTAAGACCTAAGCCTAAACAGTTCAGAGGCAATGGCAATTACCCTGCTCCACCTTTCCAGGGCTTTCAGCCAAACTCTAAGAGCCACCACACTCCCTATCACAGCGGCAACCAACATAACCATCTAGCCACTCACTCGGCCCATGCCATAGAAAAAAGTCTAGAATGGCCACCGAGAATAATGCCGAGTACCACCGCACGAAGTTGCTAAAGTGCAGTTCACTAAAAGAGTTGACCCCCAGACGATCCCATCGTGCCCAGGAACCATAAATGGTGGTGAAAGCTGAGATAGCCCTTGACACAGGGGCCAGTGGCATATTTGTTGACAAGAAATTTGTCAGGGATGAAAATTACACAGTCCAGGTCGTCCATTTGTATGTTGCTGATGGAGATCCTGAGATGCGACGCTGCTGTGTCATAGGCCAGGATTGCAATTACCTCAAATAAAGGCTCTCAGCTGTGGCATTGTTAAAGCCCTGGCACATTGTCTTGCTGGGTTGGGTTCTTTGCAGACATCTGACTGAAGATGGCCACACTTTTGAACAGCTGGTGGTGCCCACTTCGTTGTGCCATCAGGCTATTCATGTGGCACACCATTTACCTCTGAGAGGACACAGGGGCAAAGTAATAATATGGCGCCTCCTTCAAAAGGTTTTTGCATGGCCAACATGTACACCGAAGTAGATAGATACTTGGTCTCCTGCCCCGTCTGTCAATCCACCTCTTCGGCACCAGCACCAAAGTCCCCATGGTCATAACTAAGCTCTCAATGGAGCCATTTTCCAAAGGTTGCTATCGACATTTTTGGTCCTATTAACCCTGCTTCGTCCAAAGGGAAACAATTCCTCCTGGTATATGTCGATCTGGCAACAAAGTACCCATGATCATGATCAAAGCAGTTGCTCAAGCCCTATTCAAAATCTACTCCAGGGTTGGCTTCCCTGAGCAAGTTACTTCTGACAATGAGAGTCAGTTAAGAAATTGGCACTTTGAGGCTTTCTGTAACCTTTTAGAAATGAAGCACATTTGTACGAGTGTCCATCATGCCCAATCAAATGGAGCATGTGAACACTATAATGGGATATTAAAGCAAT